>JANHGL010023676.1:88495-103511 GCA_024611195.1 Ceyx melanurus | reverse complement strand
GACTTCCCCTGACTGCCAAGACTTTTCAAATATCATGGCAAGTGGCTTGGCGACTACATCAGCCAATTCTTTCAGGATTCTGGAATGAATCACATAATGGCCAATATGAGTTTCCAAAAGGAAGTATTAATACATTTGGTTCCAATCAGTGCGCATATTTGATGGGAAACACTGTGTGAGGTGGGATTGTTTTTCAGGTGAATGACAGTGAAGTTGGCTGCTGTGTGATTGATTTATTTCTCGATAAGTTCCTCTTAGGACTCGGTTTGCATCTTTTGTGTTCTTTTAACCAGAAGACTAATGGTATAAACACTGGGAAGTATGTAAAGAAAGGTTTCTGTTCTTTTTTTTTACCCCGCAGATCTGTAAGGTGGAACACTGACTTTTCTTTTAGTTGTTCACCACATTAGCATAATCTAATTAAATGTGTGTTTATTTTGGTTGTTTGTTTTGTTTTCCTGGGGTGGATATAGGTGCAACTAAACTCCTGTTAACTCTCAACTAGTTAACTCTCAGACGGATGTTTGAGAGTTTTGGGATTTTTTTTACAGTTGCTACATTCACAAAAGGCTAAATTTATTCGAGTAGTAAAATCCAATTCAGGGATTATCTATAAGCTCACAAATGACTTGGGGCCCTTCTGTTGCTTTAGCCTCTTGGAAGAAGAGCATATAAAAAGCCATACTTCATTCTTCCTTCAGGAAACTGCTCTCAAACTCAGAGATAAATTACATTAGTTCTGGCTAGCTTCTGTACTGGTAAGCTGCTTAAGTTTCTTGTTACTCTGTCCTCCTATAAAGACCTTCTTGCTCTCTGAGTAACAGAAAAATTGAATAGATTGGGCTATGGAAGCATTGGTCATTCCCAAACATGAGTTAAAGATGTTAAAAGCACTGCCTTAAGATCATTAATTAGTCTCATTCTTACTGTAATCACCTGTGCCTTTTACTGCAGTGACCAGATGTTCTGACCATGGGTTTTGATACAGGCTTGTGTTTAAAACACTGATGTTCATGGTTGGAGTCTTGATGCTGATGACTGTAATGAGCAAAGTGCCAGCAGACACTGTGGAAACAGGTGCATTGTTGCTACCTGTCTGGAGCTGCCTGTGTGGGAAATTCCAAGGCACATGTGCGATCCCCAGGCACCTGTCTGGCTTGACACCCCCCCTTCCTGCAGGCCAGGGCTGTTCCACCTCATGAGAGAAAGCTGCTCCCCTTTCGTTTTAGAGAATCCTCACTTGATGGTTGAATGGAAATCAAATGTTTTCCAGCAAGAGTACCCATCCCTGTTTATCAAGCCTGCCTCTGCATCAGGCTCACTTTGAAGAACTCTTGCTATAGTATCTAGACATAGCTTAGTTTTCAGCGCCTAATTTATATTCCCCTATAGTTTGCTGTGAGGTTTTATAAATGTACTGTAAGGGAACAGGAAGCTTCTTTTACTCAGGCTGCATTTCAATTTCATCATCTGCATTGCCATAATGTGACCATTCATCTGTTACCTGTGTTAGATTATACTTAGATTATATGATCCTGCCTGGCAGGGGGGTTGAACTCGAAGATCTCCAAGGTCCCTTTCAACCTCTAATACTCTGTGATACTGTGACCAGAGATGTCAAAGGTTTGCAGTCTGTGCTGAGAATGCCATATGTAAAATATAAGAGCATGGAGTTAGGTCATCAAGGCAGGGAAGAACTTAATGGAACAAACTCACACAGACTTCTGGCATGCTGGTTCCCCAGCCAGTTCCCAGTAAAAGCATGACATATTTTTAACAGCTGATAATCTATTTGTTAAGAAAATATAACATTTGTGCTGAAAGATAGCATGGAGCCTTGTCACTGTGCCTGGGAATTGCTCAGCAGAAGAGAGGATGATGACCTGCCAGGTAGTGACACACTGTGAACCAAGGTCCTTAGCTGTCTACAGAGGTGATAGGCTAGAGGAACTTGAGGTTCGATAGGCTGAAGGAACCCTGTTAAATATCATCCAGAGGTATATTTTATTTGATATTCCCAGTTTCATGACTGGGAATCTGATACTAAGTCTTGTTTAGTAAAAATATCTTTCTGTTCTGTTGTTTCAAGTTGTTCTAGGACTGAAGGACAAGGTGAGTTTCAGGTTGATACATGTAGACCATTCTTTTTCTTTGAGTGAGCATGATGGATGGTGCTGCTTCCATGGGGGAGGTGGTGGAGTCACCATCCCTGGTGGCGTTTAAAGAAGGAGTAGACGTAGCAGATAAGGCTCTGGTCTAGTGGTTAGAGAGATGCTGGGATGAAGGCTGCACTTGGTGATCCTCAAGGTCCTTTCCAACCATAATGATTCAGTGCTAGTGCCCTTGACAAGTTTGCACTGGAGAGCTACTGTGAAGGACCCCAGGCCTGACAAGGGCTGGTGGGAGAGCTGGTGGTGTGTGATGGCCATTGCAATGAACAAAGCAGGAGGTTACTGATGGCTGTGTCTCCTGTCCTTCCTTCCCAAGGAGGGAATCATGTAGCTGTTGTTGCTTAGAGATGTTTTTGAGGTTATGGACGTTTTAATTAAATTGTGAGGCTCAGATGAAGTTTTCTGTAGTTGCTTTTGAGAAAACCAAACACATAACATCAGTGAAATACTTTGTACTCTTAGGTTACACAGCAGCCCATGGTTCTTTCTCGGCTCACAGTGTAAATGAAAGCAGGCAGAAATGCTGCCCCTGACTCTGGCTGCAGCCCCTCTCTGGCTCAGCAATGAGAGTCAGGACTGCAGAGGGAGGGACAGAAAACTGACCGAACGTGTACGTGCTGTTTCCTCCTTCTCTGCTGTGCAGGCTGTTCCGGCTCGTTAAGGAAGGATAAACTGAAAATCCAACAACTAAGAAAGCTTTTGATTACCATATTGAATGTGTTGGATACTTCTGTTTGGTTACAGGCCTCTTAATTTTTATTTAGAAACTTCTTCCCCCTGGCTTTTTAAAAGCATTAAACTTGAAGGACTAAAAAAATGTGAGCAATGCGATACACAGCTGCAGAACACTGAGTGCCTTCCTCCGGCTCCTCTTCATCATCTTGTAGCGACCTTTTTTCACATCACTGAAGGCAGAAATCTGCAAAGGTGTTTGTGTCAGGGACTTTGTACAGGATTGAAACTTGCATTGTCCTGGAGCTCAGGCGATTTTGTGAAGTGTTGCTATGTTCATGTTGCTGAATTAATGAAGAGGAGAAGATAGGATTTGTCCTGTTGGAAAGTGAAACCTACTGCCATGCTCTGCCTTGGAGCTCTCCTTTATCCTGTGTGCCAAACATCTTAGAAAGCCAATCCCCTTGCTCTTTTGGGGACCTGTGAATAACCACCCTCCTTCTGATGTAGGACTACTGTCCCATGAAGTTAGGGGTGATCCTTGATTCCAGATCAGGGAAGGTCTGATTAATTGGGCCATTCATAGTTCTTTGAGACAAACTATTCCATTCTCTGTGACTCATCATGGTCACATATGGCAGTTCTGGATGCTGGCTGGATGGCCTTTTCAAACAAGCAGCTGCTCATTGAAGTCAACAAAAAAAACCCACCCCAAAAGTTATCTGAGTAGAAACGCATTCATTAGAACAATGTATGGAGTCAACACGAGAGGTTTTTGATCTTGATGGCTCTGTATCTCTTCTTACATTAGGAGTTCTGGCTATTCTTAATTATTCACTCTTAAGCAGTTTAGATTGTTGTTAGTTTTGAAAGCACGTTTAGTCGCAGTATCTACTAAGGTTCTTCCAGGTCAGGGTTATGTTCTGTATTTACAGCAAGTTTTCTGGAGGAAACATTTTCCTCCCAGTATGTAACCTTCCTCTTAAGACTTCAGTGTGATACTTCACTAGATTACTTGATATCTGTTTGAATTCATGACCTCTGTCTTAACATAGGTCAGTGAATACAGCTTTTTCTGGGCTACTGCTTCAGAAAGCAAGAGTGAAAAAATCAGAACCTCATTACTATATACAGCAATTTGTAAAACTACTGTTAAACCACATTCCCCAATTGTGAGATCACTTCTATGCACCATCTAAAGCAATTTATTCACTATTTTATTCACTGACCAGTGATTTTTTTCCTCTCAGTTTCAGTGCAGCCCAGAAAAAAAAATAAAAATAAAAAGACCCTTGCCAGATTCAGAGTTGTTGTCTTCTTTGGTTGAGAGAAAATAATATTGCTGTTCCTTTATAGGCTGTCCAGATCTTCTACAGGGAAGTTAAGAGAAACCTTTATCACCCTTGCAAAGCTACAAAGGAAACTGGAAACTGCAGAGGGGAGGGTGTTCAACTGCTCTTGTTTAAGGTTGGCTATCGGGTGCCACAGAGAATGGTCATCCAGCAGGATTAATTCCCCTTGGGTTTGGTCTCTGCCAGTTGCCTGTCTGAAAGATTTGCTACTGCAATAGAAAGGGTGGAACTTGCTTTGACTGAAAAGAAAAACAGCCAGACCAAAGATTCACCTGCTCCAGTGTTGGGTCTCACTCTCCAGAGTTGTTTTGAGGAAGGGAAAAATAGACCTGTGTGAATCCCTACCAAAGTACTATATACTTTGTATATATTTACATAGTTCTATATTAATATATATAAGATATATCAATATAGAACTATGATGCTTCAGGAATTCTTAGATGATTTTTTTGTTTTGCCCCCATACCTATAGGCTTTGGGGAGGAGTATCTTTGCTTTCAGATTTTCTGGTTCCCACTGGTCTGAGCAGGGGGTTCCTGGATTTTAATTGGGTTTAGTTATTTATTCTCATCTCTAAAGCACTTGTTTCTCCCTCTTGGACCTACGCTGCTGGATTCATTGCACTACAAAGAGAAAAGCACAGTTCCCAATCCAAATAAATTATCTCCCACTTGTAGATAGAACAGATGAAGGTTGGTGATGAAGACTGAAGGGTTACAGCAACAAAATTATGATATTTCCATTTATCTTTTTTGCATTCTTTTGTCCAAGAATGGATGTGAGAGGTATTTTTATTTCCCATCAGACTTCTAATTGGTTCACTTTTCATAGCTGTTGTACTAACAGTGAGTTTTGAGAGGTATTTAAATAGAGAATCACAGCATTTAACTTTTGCAAACTTCGAGAATGACATGTTCTAATAGCAGGGAGCACCATCATTCCAGACTTTGGGAATGAAGTCTATTCAGGCATTCTTTGGACAACTCTTTCAAAAAGCAGTTCAGGTAGAAATCCCAGTTGACTGCTGAGAATGGTTTTTATTGACTGCTGAATCCTAACAGTCACTTCCTGGGAGATGGGATGTATCTCAGCAAGTCACCCTTGTCTCTTGTCTGTAAAACCAGAATATTGGTATGTATAACTGAGGGTGGAAAACAGTAATTTCAGATCTACAGTAACTATAATAGACAAAAGTACAAGAATATGCATTCAGGAATTATGTTGATTATCAGCAAGTTACTCAGTCATTAAGTTACAAGTTTCTTTGTCCAAAGATTAATAAATCAACTCAGGGAGCAGTCATTGTCTTTTTCATACCTTTTTTTTTTTCAGTAAAGAGCTGCCTTCTGTGAAATGAACCCACTGTATTTCATACTCTTTGTTTAGTCTAACAATTTCAGCCATTGTTTTCTCCTTTCCATGTTTTTTCAAAACACAAACAAACCCACAAATGGACTGTTTTCATTATTCTTTAACTGTGTCTTTTCAAACACAGTTCTGCTTTTCCTCTATGCTGCTGGTCTGAAAGGGAAAATGCAATAGAAACAGAAAACTTTTTAAAAAGGGGAAAGTTTATAAAGCACAAAAGAGCTCAGGAATATTACTCAATTCTTGGAGGAGTGTGCAGCATGAGGTTACATGCAAAATGTACCATGGAATTTTTTTGGAGTTTTTATCTACATTCTTTGAATCTGGTTTTATAAACTCGGTATTTAATTTCTTTATTTACTCTATTAAAACAAACAAGCAAAAAAACTTTGCCTTGAAAACTTTGGATTCTTTTATCCACAGGGATCTCAACTTTTTTTTTTTAGATGATAAAAGGTTATTAATTGAGAACCTACAGGCAGGGTTGCTGGGGTCTGTGAGCTATAAGATCTGGTACATGATATAGTCCTTTATCTGATAAATACAGCCATAGGTGATTTCTCTCTTAAAACATTTGTTTCACACTGCAGAGAATAACCTGAAATTTCCTTCTGCCTAGTGAGCTAATTCCTACTATGCCAAGACCAGGAATGGAATTTAGTAATAATTTTAGTAGGATCCTTGTGCCTGTTCCTGTGGCTGGAGCCCTCTGTAGTGTGTTTGTGCAGAGAAGATACTTCATGGGGGTGAAGGGCATTGCCAGCATTGATGGTCATCAGCTGTCAGTGCCCCTCTGCCCAGTGTGCATCTCCTTCATTCAGGGCTATGGGTCTATGGAAATGGCTTTAAAATACTGTTTTCCTGGGCCAGCTTAATGTAACTTAATCTTCTTCAGCTGGTGTTCTTGAGTGGTCCAAAGAGATAAATAGAAGTATGTGTTGATTGTCTTTGCTATTAAGAAATTAATTTCATGAGAAGCCACAATTCTTGGTGAAGAAACAGAACAGGGCATTTTATTTAGCATGCATCATATCTTTTAGAAAGAGGATTTGGGTCATCTCTCCTCCAGCTTGGTCATAAAACCGCCCTGAGGAATTTGCTTACATACCAAAGTAACATTTGAAAATATTTACATCTGGTGAGCTGGCCATAGTGTGATGGATGCTTTTCCTGTCTCCTCCAGTGTAAGCATTCTGATTTGCCTTTCTTTTCTATCTCCTCGTTCCCTTCTGTTGTTTTTTTAGCTTTTCCTCAGCTGCAACTAGAAAAATAGAAAATATTACATGATTAGGCTGTGTAATTATTTGAACCCAAGTTTGGAAACTTCTGTCTGGTTCCTACCTCACGCTGTGGAGCTACAGCCATGCATCAAGAGGAGGGGTTATCAGCTCATCTCCTTTCCATAGTGTCTTCCACCTGTCAAAATGCTGTAATGATCACAACTCTACTTACCAAGTCAGATATGCAAACAACATTTTTTCAGTCCCTTGTGGTTACTGGTGTATGGGGATTGACTGCTATGTAAGTCAAGGTTGCTGCTGTTAATGACCTCTGTTGTCGTTAATGACTTCTCTTTCTCTGGCTGAAAGCAGGGAGTGAAGGAGAGTAAAAAGTTGCATCACCAGGCACACTAAAGGTGTCCTCCCTTGCCTTTAAGTGAACAGGTAATACAGGCTGTGAGACAGACAGTCTGTAATGAAGGGGAGAGTTGATGGGGCACTTAATTTTTATCCAGCTCTTTAATGAAGTCTCTGCCTGCTGGAAAGGGATGGCTGGTTTATGGTTTTGTTGCAGAGTTTTTCTCCCCCTCAAATGGGATTTGTTGCTTTACAAGCTTATGAAATACTGTGAAAAGGCACTTTGGGACTGGAAACTGTCAATTTATTAGGCTATAAGTGGTGTATAAAACAAATGCCATTGAAAGATCTGTGACCCTTTGCAATTAATTAAAATACAAAGACATTTACACCCCAGCCACGCTGGCCCTGTCTTCATTAGTGAGCTATTTGGCACAGTCCTGCAGTTTTGAAGCAATTGTTTCTTACTATGTGCTGATTGAAATGTAGCTCCGGTTTAGTTGTAGGAAACTAAACTGAAAGCTTTATTCCAGGAATGTATGGATTGCAGCAATATTTAACTGGGGCTGTAAGTCTCCAAAGTAAAAATTGTCCTTTTGGGCAATACTGAGCCGCGTGTGTATGTGATGGGTAGACCTGGCCCAGGGAATCTGACTGGAGTCCCCTCTGTAATATAGATTACAGTGCCCTGAATCTTGTGTAGCTGTCTCAGAATTAACTGCTTCAGTTTAGTGACTGTCCTGTTTTGATCTGCAAAATTGCTTGCTAATACTACTTCATTATTTTGTCATAACAAACACTGTCTTCTACGTGCTTTTCATTTTATGTTGTCATCACATCTTCTTTTCATTTCTTCATGACACAGAGCTACTCTATAGATGTGTGATCCAAGTTACTTGGGGCCAAAGAGAAAGCAAGCCCAAAGCAAAAGGTCTACCTAGGGAACACATTATCAAAGAACTTTTCCTTGTTTCAGAAATACCAGTCCATATACTTCCTGTGTTAAGAGGAACAGTAAGAGAAATCAGTTGTCAGATAAGCCAATGTTTTTCAGTTTTTACAGTCCACAACACAAATTCCAAGTGGAAGGCAAAGCAGCAGAATCTGTCTCTTCAAGTGTATTTTGTAAGACTCAATTACAGGAGCTTAGTTGCAGACATTTTTTTTTAAGTACACTGAATTTGTGTCACTACTTCCTTTTTTTTAAATGGATTTAGATTCCAGTCCCATGAGGGTGACATGCTGTCCCTCATCAAGACATGATGAAGGAATTAATCCATGGTGACATTTTCATTTTTGAGGTTAAAAGAAGACACACATCTGCCAAATGCAAGCAGAAGGAACAATCTTGTTACTTTTCCTAAATCCTTTGAAAGCAGCTGGATTTTTAACTTATCCAAATTGTGAAATTTTGTTAAGATTGATGTCTGCATAACAGTGTAGGGCAGCACAGAAATTCTGGAGAACTCAGGATGTGTGCTAGTCTTATAGGAGAAAAATCAGGACAAAAAGCATTATTTTATTTTCAGTGGAATAAGTTAATTAGTTCCCTTTAACTTCACCCTTGTGCAGGCACTTGTTTAAAAACTGCAGATGGTTACTGTTACTATAAATTGCTTTCCTTATTTATTCTGGATAAATTTATTATCTTACTGGGTTTTTCCTGCACAATATCTGAGCAAAACTTGAGGGTGCACATTGTCACCTAATTATATATTTTCTGCTGTCTCCACTATCTCACTAATGATCTCCACCCAACTGATATTTTCACTGTAACTAGGATATGAGAATCAGGAGCTGGAATAACGTGGTTGGACCTGGAAGATGGAGAGGAGATTTGCACCTTGGTGCCCTAGCAGTCATGGCAGCCCTGTGTGCTTGATCTGGATAGCCTTGAATTTCAGGCACAGCAGTGGAGCCTGGGAAGTGAAGCCATTTCCTACTCAAGCCCTAAGAAAGGGAATAATTTTTTGGTTTGGTGCTTAGTTCTTGACCCACCTGTGGTAAGAAGGTTTTGGGATTCTAAACCAAGGATCAAACATAAGCTCTTGCTGTGCTGGGCACCATCTTTCAGTGATTTGCCAGGTTTCCTGTGCAGAAGGTGCTTTCAGTAACACTGCTGCTTCCATTTGGAAGTAAGATATAGAATCAAAGAAGCAGCAAGATGTGCAGTAGAGTAATAAGTAACATTGTCATCAATTATGAAGGAGATGCTTATTCATCCACTTTGATTCTGTGACACAACCATGTACCCATGTAACTACTAACAGCAGCCTGGTTTTACACAACTGGATTTGTGTGAAGAATGTACAGTTCTATCTGGGATGCTTCATGCAGGATGCTTTGCAGCCTGATTTATGGAAGAGTAATCTCTGCAAGATCTGTGAATTGCATTGTGTCCTGAATGATGATAGTTTGGATAGAATAATAGAATGGAACCATAGAATGTACTGGGTGGGAAGGGACCTCCAAAGATCACCCAGTCCAACCCCACTGCACTCAGCAGGGACATCTCTGACTAGCACAGGCTGCTCAGAGCCTCCTCAAGCCTGGCCTGGGATGTCTCCAGGGATGGGGCCTCCACCACCTCTCTGGGGAGCCCATTCCAGGGATCAGCACCCTCATGGTAATGGACTTTTTCCTAACATCAAACCTAAACCTCCAGATTAAGACCCTTGTCACAGACCCTTGTGAACAGACCCTCCCCTGCTTTCTTACAGGCCCCTAGCAAGCACTGGAAGGTGCCCTAAGGTACACCCAGAGCATCCTCTTCTCCAGGCTGAACATCCCCAACTCAGCCTGTCCTCACAGCAGAGCTGCTCCAGCCCTCTGTTTATTTCTATGACTCTCCTCTGGCCACAGTCCAACAGGTCCATCTCCTCCTTGTGCTGGGCGCTCCAGAGCTGGACATGTCACTCCAGGGGAGGTCTCAGCAGGGCAGATCAGAGGGGCAGGATCCTCTCTCTCCATCTGCTGCCCACTCTTCATGTGCTATAGACCAGAAGGTGGGTGTATCCAGAATGTTAAAAAAAACATCCTAAATGTTTTGCTTCGAGTTCCACCTCATGCAGGCCTATCATGATGAGTGGCAACACCAGCCTGTAATGTGTAACAGATAAAAGATATCCCTAGATGGATTTAAAATCTAGAGTGCCCACTCTGTGTTTTCTGTAGCCTGCTGGCACAGTGTGTGGCTCGAAGAAAGGAGGTGATCAAACATGGAATGACATTAAGTGGCAGCTACACTGCCTTACCAGAACAGTTCTGCCTCTGGTACTCTGGATCCTGAACTTCATCACATCCAAGACATGTTAACAGCTCAGCCCACGGGGCTGCAGCACCTCTGACTGGTGCTGAGGTTTTGTCACTGACAGCTCTGATTGGCACTGGGACCTGCTGGAACGCAAAGGGTCTCAGTTTACTGTTCTCTTGCAGAACCACCATGATGGGCAGCTGAGTGACATTTTAATTTGATAATGAAAGAGCCATTACATCAGCAAAGAGAAAACTGCCTGTGTTTGTTGCACAAGAGATTTGGTCTGACCACTGAGGTCATTTGAGACACGGCTGTTGTTGAACTAGTTATACAAGTTTGCCAGCAATTACTCATTACCATGGTGGCTACAGATCAATTCCAGTTGCTTTCTACTTGTTTTTAAAGATTTTTGGTGTTAGGGGGCTTTGTATGTCAGTTAAACAAAATCCAGCATCACGTAAGTTTGCTTGATAAAGATTTCCCACATTGCTGATGTGCTGCAACAGGCTGAGATCTGCACACCCTGCTGTCTCTCCTGACTGTGTCAAAATGGGATATAGTGTAGCACCACAAAAACCTTCTGTTTTGCCACCAGCAGACCTTTTCTTCCTGTGCTTATATCTAAATAGATCCTGACTGGATTCAGAACATAAATAATCCAGTGCAGGTCTTTGGGATTCAATCTCCTCAGTGCTTTCACATCTCATTTAAAGATATGAATTCTATGAATTGTCACCTAAGGAAAACAGATTGGGCTGTGCTAGACAGTGTTCCTGCTGCATCTGTTGCTCCAGGCCTGGGTAATACATCGAGAGAAATCTCAACTTTGCTGTCAGTAATGGGCAGTGTAGCCAAATGTATTGTTCTGCCATCCTCTAGATAAGGATTTGTGGTAGTAAAATACTACATGTTTTGACCAAAACTATACAGGAAATCTGTGGCAGAATTGTAATCAGATCCATGTTTTTAAGCTTTTCCAGGTGCTTTTTATCTGCAAAGGTTTTAAGAAATTAAATACTTCTTATTTTTTCCAGTTTATTTCCTCTTCTAGCTATTGAAGGTTTGGATATTTATTAACATAAAATCAATTTATTTTTATTAAATAGAAATAGATTTTGGTTTTTAGGATCTATAGATTTGGGATTTTTTTTTACCGTATGTGGCTAATGGTAAAATTAACTGTCCATCCATTGACCACCTGCCAAGCCTGGCTAGTGATCACCTGGGAGGTCACCCCAGGACCGGTACAAGGACAGGTACTGCCAGTTCAGCATGGAGTTCCTGTCATTAAGTTACATCATTTTACCAGCCAGGATTCTGTTTTCTCCTCTTCCAACATTCACTCCAGCACCTTGTCTTCATCTCAGGGATCCACTCACTTGAAACTCTGAAGCAGTGGTTTGCCAGTTCAGTGATACTGGTGATGTAGGTGTTGGAAATGCCTGGAAAAGAAAACATGACTGTGGTAATAATGGGCTCTTCACAGTTATTTTTGTGGCTCTACTCTGCAGATCTGTACTCTCATCTTCTGTTGACCTGTAGGAAAAACTTGCCATTACTTGCCTACTGCTAAAAAAATGCTTACTCTCTTTTAAATTTTTTTTTTGAAGGAATATTAATAATTCTTATACAGACTGACATTAAAGTACTAATGTTAACTTTGAAAGCAAAGTGAGTTAACCATTGTAATGGTTTTGTGCAATGGGTGAATGTTAAAATGTTGCAGGTGGTGAATAGGGACACAAAGTGAAATATTTTTTTTCCAGGTCACTCAGTATGGTTACTCTATGGTAAAAGTGTGTACAGCACTTAAATATATTTTCTTGAGGTCCTCATCTTATTTCTGTACAAAGAAGAAAGAGGAAAAAAAAAGAAACAAACCATGCCAATACTACTTTTGGCCCTGAAATCTCTAGGCAAGCTGAATTAAAACACATCTCAAGAGAAGAACAGCCATGTGGTCTGTTCCAAATGCTGGCACTGGCCTCCCTTGCCGATGGCTTGTCAGGACTGCTCAGCAGTTTATTTCCACTGCTTGCAAGATATCTTATAAATAATATTCTAAATAATGTTCTTCTTCAATTATAACTTTGATCTGACTGCAGAAAAATAGCCAAAGCCAAGTACTGTTTGCTGTCTTCCTTTGGAAAGGTTGAGGTATAAATGATATATTGATACTTGTCTTCCTCGAGCTTTACCTTCTGAGGTGTGAACATTTTTCAGCAAAACTAGTGGTTTGTTGGTATATCAGGTGTCTTTATTCTCTGTTGTTCTCCTGTGATGCTATATTTACAACAAATACCCACCTGGGTTTGCTGTTACTCCTCCCAGTTGTTTCTCAGAAAAGCTATAAGGATAAAAAAAATGACTTGAATCATTGCAAAAGTTCAGTCAGGAGAGTCCTGACCCTCTACTTATTTTTTCACAGGCCTCCAGAATTGGTATCCAAGTATGCAAATTTCTCTGAGGGAGTGTGCAAGCCTGGTTATGCATCAGCACTCATGACAGTCATCTTCCCAAAGTAAGTAGTTCATGGGTTGGATTGTTTCCTCTGCCCCTGATGACTTCTCAGCCTTCAGGGTAACTGGGTGATCTGCCTGAAGTGTCATGACTCTGACACTTGGTCGGTACAAGGGAAGACTAGTGTTGAGACTGGCCTTTTTGAGTGGTGATGGCTTAATTGATTTCAGCCTGAAGAGGCGCTCGCTCAGAGTAGAGTTCTATGTGTTGGATAATAAAGCAAATGATGATGTCAGTGCACAATACAGACATGTGGTTGAGCTCTCTGCTGGTGCTACATGATGCAGTCCTTAGGGAGCTTCCGTCATAAAGTGACAGGTTGAGTTATTTGGAGTAGGAAAGTGTTCCCTGGGTGCCTGGAGGCACCAAGAGTCCAAGACATTTTATTAACCAGTTGTGCATCTTACTGAGTTGAGAAGTTAATGTTACTTGAAGTGTTACTAGTTCTTTGGAATGTTTCCCTCTGAAAGGGTGGGAAGTTGCATTACTGTTGAATAGCTCAAAAATGAGAAGTATCATCAAAACTTGTCTTTAAATTTGGCTTACGGCTTACTCTGTTGGACCATGTGGCTTATGCATTTCAGGGAGTTTGTAAAACTGCTGGAGGATTTTGCCCACCTATAGACCTCATTCTCAGGAAAATGTAATTTGAAATAGCATGAAATAACACTTCCCTTTGTTTATTTTAAACCTGATGCACAACAGTTACACTTAATAGCACCAGATCTTGTACTGAGAGCAGCAGTCACCTAAAATCATCTCCCTGCCATTCAGTATGCTACACACACTTGTGAATCCTTCTGCTTGCTCTGCCTCAAACTGTAAAATCTAAATCTGTTCAATCTTTCTGAGCATGGAAAGATTGGCACAAAAAAAATAATACTGCTGAAGCTCAAGGATCTCAGTTTGTTTCATCAAACGGAAAATTTGACCGAATGGTTATTTGACCTTTGTTACAAGAAGCTTCTAATGCATGTGGAAAAGATGCTGTAGTGCAGTGATCTCTTTGGCAGAAGAGGTTGTAGACTTTTTCACACAAGTAGTACTTTCAGAAAAGATGTATTTTTTAATTTCTTTTGAGCAGGGAATTTCCATGACTTGCTCATATAGAGGTTAGGTTGGGTGACTACGGCCTTCAGGCCAAGCTTGAAACTGGTGATATTTTCTTGCTTTGCTTTTATTAGCAAACATGGTATCTGCAAATAATTTATTATTACAAATAAAAATCTGTCATGGCCTTGTAACCAGCAGATGCTACAGCCAGGTCTTAAAAACAAAACACTGAAATGTTGAGAGTGTTCTCCATCCCCACTGAAAACCAAACAATTATCAGCAGCATCTTCTCCGTGAGACTTGCAATTCTGATTCGAATAGAAATGGGTACTAGAGCAGAACATAGATACATTGTTATCCTCTTAAGAGCTTTCTGAGTGCTTTTAAATGTATGTTTGTGTACACATTAAATGTAAATGGCATAGAAAAGGAGTAACTTAAGTGAGCCTTCCTTTACACAGCTGAAACCAAACTGCCCTTGCCAAGACATAGCTGTTGTTACATATTGATTCTGCAGAGATAAATTATATACACTGAAGAAGGAAGACTGTTTAGTACAGTTGTTAAGGCCAGAAAAATACCATTAATGGTCCCTTATACTGATGTGTTTCAATGTACAGAACATGATGTCCCCTTCCAGTAAATTCATCATGGATCACAAGCTAGCTACATTTCAACTGATGGAGAGTCTGGTAATCATGTGCTATGTTATATTATGGATAAACCCATTATTGGGAAAAAAAAATCTTGATTAAATTTATTTCGCTTCAAGAAGAAGGTTTTTTTTGCCTGCTAGAATCCAAAGTGTTACTTATTCTCCACCTCAGTAGTTACTTAATGGATTATTGTTGGTCACCTTCTCCCAGAATCTAACTGCATTGAAACAAAACCATGCAGAGAGGTAGTAAATTGTCTCTAGTCTCTGTTCCTGTTGAAAAAATCATATTCACAGATTCACAGATATTAGGGATTGGAAGGGACCTAGAAGATCATCTAGTCCAACCCCCCTGACAGAGCAGGATCACCTAGACCAAGTCACCCAGGAAC
>JANHGL010023676.1:62610-77069 GCA_024611195.1 Ceyx melanurus | reverse complement strand
CAGCAAACTTGCTGAGGGTGCTCTCTACCCCCTCATCCAGGTCACTGATGAATATATTGAATAATATTGGACCCAGCCCTGACCCTTGTGGGACTCCACTAGTCACAGGCCCCCATCCAGACTCTGCTCCACTGACCACAACTCTCTGTGATCTATTCTTTAGCCACTTCCCAATGCACCTCACTGCACCATGACTCAAACCACACTTCTTAAGCTTGACTGTGAGGATCCCATGGGATACTGTATCAAAAGACTTGTTGAAGTCAAGGAATACCACATCCACTGCCCCTCCCTCATCTATTCATCTACTTATATCATCTTAAAAGGCTTTCAGATTAGACAAGCATGATTTGCCCTTATGGAATTCATGTTGACTACTTAATCCATGTTGACCACTTTACCTTGAATACCTTCAGGGATGGTGCCTCAACCACCTCCCTGGGTAGCATATTCCACTGCTCCGCTACCCTCAAGGTAAAGAACTTCTTCCTGATTGCCAGTCTAAATCTGCAATTCTCTAATTTAAACCCATTACCCCTCGTCCTTTCACTAGAGGCCCTTGTAAACAGCCCCCCTTCAACCTTCCTGTAGCCCCCTTCAGGCACTGGAAGGTGCTCTAAGGTCTCCCTGGAGCTTTCTCCAGGCTGAACAACCCCAGCTCCCTCAGCCTGTCCTCATAGCAGAGGTGTTCCAGCCCCCTGAGCATCTCCATGGCCTCCTCTGTACTCGCTCCAGCAGGTCCATGTCTTTCCTGTGTTCAGGGCTCCAGAACAGGTTCTGGTTTAAGCAAGGAAAACCAAAATAAGAAACAAGAAACCCATGAACTCTTTTTTTTTTTTTTTTTTTTTTTCCCCTTGTTGATTTTAGTCAGCACATGTATCAGGCATTTCTCCCCCTTTGGACAGAGGTGATCCCTTCAGCTGTAATAACTATTTCTGGAACAACAGGATACTGAGCAGTTCATAAAAGCTGGGCTTGTTTACTTCTGCTCTGTGACTGCTCATTTCACATCGGGGTTTCCTCTCCTGTCAGGGATAGAGAAACTTGGCTGAAGAGACACATCTGTAAAGTAGTTGGCCTTGCTCTTCCAGGATGTCCTGGCAGGAGATCTGTCCTGCTCAGCCAGCAAATGCTTCCACCTGTGCTCAGTCAGGAAGGTATTTTAGCAGGCAAGGAGCTGTCTGATCTTTTCACCGAGGAATGGAGGAACTGTTCTGCTTCAGTCCTCCCACACCTGGCACCTGCTGATCTCCCCTGGCTCCTCTCCGAGAAGCAGAGGAGAACATGGTGTTACTGGGATTTCTATGGCTAGGGGCTCCCAACTATGGCCAGTCAGGGAAGGAGAGGAAATGGGGCTGACAGTTTGGGTGCATTCTTTTATCTTGACTTGATTTCCAGTGTTTTACTCTCTGTTAGTTGCTGGACAGAAAACACTGAAGGGGAAGCAGCACTTTATTCTGCTTAATTAGTGGCAGACACTGCACCCTCTGAGGAGGAGGGGACAGCAATGGTTCGAGGCCATCCAGGAGAAAGAGGATAATCCTGTGAAACAAGCTGTGTCTGGAGTTCTCTGAGATGCAGAGTAGTTCAGATGGAAATTGAGAGCTGGGGGAGCTGTGCAGTGCTGACTGTTGTGCATTCTCTAGCCAGTAGTGGCTGAGGGTACAAGCTGCTGACATGTTTTGACAGATGCCAGTCAAAGGGGTGATTTTGACAGTTTTGTTTGGGGTTGGGTTTTTTTTTGGTTTTGATTGTCATTTTAAGCAGTTGTTTGTGTTTCCACGTGTTTGTTTTCATTCATTTCCTATTTGTTTCCTTTTTGCAGCAGTGCCCAGTTTGCCATAATGAATGAGATCCAGGAAGCTGAAATCAATCTCAATTTGTGAGGATACTGTAAATATTTTCTGTGACAGAACTGCCTTTATTCAGTTCAGATCTCAAAATATTTGAATGTTGTTTTATGATAAACAGTTAGAAGGTCCAGCCATTCAAATAAAAGTGATACCAGGAGGAGAGTTTATTTTGAGATAATTCTGTATTTAGCTAATCTAAAGAAACTGTGCTCTCTGAAGATTCAAGAACTGCAATAAAAGGCAGAGGAGACGTGAGAAGCCTGAGTGGAATTGGAAGAGCAAAAGGTTCCTGCAGACAAAAATAATTTATTACTGGACCTAAGTTTATTTAACAGAGTTGCCTGGCCCCTCTAGAAATGCACAAGTCTTTGCTGCCTGTGTCTGATAATCTGAACTGCCTGTATCTGGAGAGTGTGGAGCAGCCACTGCTGAAGAGACCTGCTTTGGTAGGGCAGGTGACCTTGTATCCAAGACATCTGGTCTAGGAACAACTCTTAGCAGCTTGTGTGAACTCTGTCTGTAACCACTTTGTGTCTGCTAAGGAGTGAAAAATTAAATCAGTGGTAAGCACTGGAGCACTTTCAGTTTTTCCTAGAGAGTTGTGGGAATCTCTGACTTCTCTAAGTTTTTCAGCATGGCACTGACCTTCAGCTGCTACTGAGTTTTCTTCCTAAGACCTGGTGTGTCAGCCTGTTTGAAGAGTGGATATATCCAAAAATCTACATTTTATTTAGTTTTGATCTCTTAATCAGCTGCTAGAATATTTTGGGTGCTTGTCTTGACTGTAGAAGCCAAGTGTTGACTCCACAACACTGTAATACTGCATTTGACAGCAGTTCTAGGGCAGAGGACACTTGTTCCCTGTCTTCACTTTCAGGATTTGCTCCATGCTGCAGTCCTGGGCTGGTTTCTCTTTCATGCAAAGCAGTAACTTCCCTCCTTCCCCTCAGCTTCTCAGAGCTTCTCTCTTGGCTCCATCAGCTTTTCCATACAGATGGAATGCATAGATTATGTAGGATGTAGTCACCCTTTACACCTCCTGGCCTGGGTGGCTGTTTACTTGTTTTTTTGATAAATAAAATAGTCGTCTTTGTTGCTGAGAGCATTTGTGAGTCTTGTACAGCCCCTGGTAAATCCAGTATCAGGAAGCATGTTGAGTGTGCACAGGTCCTGGTCATGCTGCTTCCTAGCTGGGCTGTCTGTAGGGTTCTCACAGAACACTCATGGTGCAGATGAGAACCTGAGGCTGGTCTTTTCTTCTCAGCCTTTTTGGGAAGTGTTTGATCTCCAGCTCTACCATGTTGGAACAGCTGGTTCTAGGTGGCACATGCTACCCAAACCTTAGGTCACAAACAGTGTAAGAGGGCCTAAAAGAGCTGAGAGTCACCTCCAGTCTGGAACTCCCTAGCAGCTGAAGATGGCAGTGTGTTGGAAGGTGAAGTCACTGTGTCCTGGGTGTGTGGCTTTTCATGGTTAGATGTGAGCAGAGGCTTTGTAGAGGAGTAGTGATAAGTAAATCAAGGAGAGGATTATGGTGTGAAGTGCAGATTGGTGTTACCATTTGATGTTTGTTTATTCATGTGTCTGTTTTGTGTTTCTTCCTTTCTAAACCCCTGAGTTGATATCAAGTTTGATAGATTTTCACTTTACATATTCTCTAGCAAAGAGGAATGTGATGGAGTGGGCAGTGCTGCTGGACCAGAGGGTTCTGGCTCTCCTGCGCATTTTAAGGAAGCACGAGGGCTTGAGAGGAATCACTGGAGCGATCTGTAGCAGGTCAGTGCAAAGCTTTGCCTCTCAGTCCCCTCGGGCAGGTACAAGTCCTCCCAGTCCCCTCTCTCCAAGACCCAAGGGGTCACATCACCCTTGGAGCATGGCAGCCACCTTTACTTTGCTGCAATGAAAAGAGCTCATTTGTTTCCCAGCAGACTAATTGCTCGTGGTTTATTACAGGGAGCGTTTGGTGCCCTGTTCTGGAGACTGTTTGTTCCATTCAGTGTGTTTTAGGATATGTTTGGATGTGCTGGCAAATTTTCCAGGGATTTTTTGTGTTTTTTTTTTTTTAAAGGTCACATTGGGTTTAGGAAAGTTTTAAGAGCTGTAACAGCTAAATAGATACAAGAAATTAAAACAAATCCTGAAGGTTGTTAGACTGTGGAATTCTTTTCAGCTTTTCACTCTGAACTTCCTTAAAATTTGACAAATTACTAAGCCAACTAATTTGCATCTGTATTCTAAGGCCTTCCTGGCTATATTGCCTGCAGCTGCATTAGAACTTTCCAGGTTTTCTTAAATTACAATATTTCATTAAAATTATCCTTGTAGTGTTGCCTTAGTTTCTTCAGACCATGTCATTCTGACCTAAACCTGTGTCTGAAATTCTGGAGCTGGAATAACTGCTGCCATTGTGTGGTTCCCTCAGCTTGTGAAATTGGTTTTGCTTCACCCTTATCTGTCTAAATGAATGAGGAATAAATTGAATGGGCTGGTTAGTGGTTTTATGCTTCATAGCACAATAGGACCTCGGCTTTGGTCCTCGGGTTAGTGATTAATGTTGTGAGTAACATTCCTGGAGGCTACTGGATTATTCTGCTGGCAAAAGATTGTTCTTCCTTTTCTGCGCTGAGACTTTCTGCCTGTTCTGCATGCTGTCCTCTCTGGGCAGCCCAGAGGTGATGAGCATTTTTCCTTTCATGGTAAAACCTTTTATTGTCCAGCAGACCACCATGTCTCCTGCTGTGCTGTGGCACTGCAAGTGTGAAAACACTTGTCAACTCATTCTGCTGAACCACTGTTGATGATTTCTGTTAGGAACCTGTAGGATCCGTTTGTCAGCTGGATGATAATGATCTTACTTGAATATTTGATGTGGTGCCATGTTTTTGTGTTTGGAATTTACACTGGAAACAGAAATGAATTTTGCCTGGAACTTCACTGCAATCTTACAGGCAGTAAATAACAAAGACTTTAACAGGAAAAGAGAGCCCAAACATTTTGTATTCTGGGTTGGCTTGTATGAATCAGCAAGTCCTGCATCAGTGTTTCTAAATAACAAGACCCGATTGCTAAATGTAACCCAAATAGTATACCCATGTAGAAGCATAGCCTATGGGATTCTTCAACAAATTTCAAGCTTCTTCCTCTTCACATAGCTGAACCCTGAGCTGGGACTTTCTCTTTTTAGTATTATAATAGTAATGTGTTTCCTTCTCCTCTTGTTTACACTTGTGTAGTGCCTTTTAGTCTCTTGTAAAACTGCTGTTAAGCTCATCCTCCTCGTTTGTCTTTCAGCAACAAGATCTACCTCCTTTCACCAACTCTCTCTTTTCCACTCTATTAAATTCAGGCTTATTGGCCTTAACAGCATTCTGTGGACACTTACTGACAACCATTTAAGTGTTAGCTGAGTTAAAATCTCTTGTATTTCCAAGCAAATGTGGGAACATTCTGACAGCTCCCTCAAGCCGTTTGCAAGCCTATAGTGGATTTAATTATAAAGATAAATGATTAGGTGGTAATTTCCTGTAAAACATTAATAGGATTGTGTAGTTGTTTTGGTTGGAAGAGACCTTTAAGATTATAAAATCTGACAGTTAACCCAGCACTGCCAGGGCACCACTGAACCATGTCCCTCATCAGCACATCTCCGTGTCTTCTAAATACCTCCTGCAGTGGTGACTCCATCACTTTCCTGGGCAGCCTGTTCCAGAGCTTGACAGACAACCCTTTCAGTGAAGAAAATTTTTCTACTATCCAATCTGAACCTCCACTGGCCCAGTCTGAGGCCGTTTCCTCTTGTCCTAACTTTTGTTATGTGGACAAACAGACCAACCCCACCTCTATGCAACCTTCTTTCCTGGAGTTGTAGAAAGTGAGAAGGTCTCCCCATGAGCCTCCTTTTCTCTAGGTCTCTCAGCTGCTCCTCATAAGACTCATCCTCTACACCCTTCCCCAGTTTCATTGCCTTTTTCTGAAACCTCTCCAGAAGTGTCCTTAGAGGGGCCCAAAACTGCACACAATACTCGAGGTGAGGCCTCACCAGTGACAGGTTCAGGGGGATCATCCCTGCTGGCCGCACTCACTACTTCTGACACAAGCCAGATTACTGTTGGTTGTCTTGGCCACCTGGGCATGGTGCTGGGTCATTCAGTTGGCTACTGACCAACAGCTCCTTTTCCAAGAGGCAGCTTTCCAGCCACTCTTTCCCAGGCCTGTTGTGTGGCATGGAGTCGTTGTGTCCCAAACACAGCACCCAGCATGTGGCCTTTTTGAATCCCTTTATCTGGGTACCTGAGACTGAGGAGAAAAATGATCTGAGGCAGAAGAGAGCTCATCTGTCTGGCAGAAAGAAAAGAAACTTGTTTGGCACTGCATAATCTTTTGCCTGCCAGATGTTGCCACAGACTACCCTGTGAGTTTGAATGCTGTGCGTCTGAGCAGCGTGTTGTGTGGCGACAACACTTGGCATGAAATGATGGACATGAAACCTGCCTTTGGAAGGAGGAGGAGCTCATATGTGACTCTTGTGCCAGAGGTCATAGGCCTCATGGGTAGCTGTATTATTTCCAATGTGGCTCTGGTGCTTTGGACCATCAGGTTGTCTCAGCAGTAGCTCGAGGCCCTTGCACCATGTTGTGTTACATGATGTGGATGTGCCCTAAAGTCTCTGGCCTCAAGGTAGGTTAGAACAGCCACCAGTTTTCCTGCTGTGTTCATTAATTGGTGGGAGCTGGAGTCTGGCTAAGGCCTTGTGACCATCCTGAAGGGCAGTTCTGTGATTTGTAGAAGAGCAACCCCACATTTTATTAATAAGTAACAGAAATGCACAACAATGATGACAATTACTGTAAAGTGACCATGGTACTAATATAATAAAGGCTATAAATGTTAAAGATCTAACATTTCTGAATGTTGAATCCTTAGTTGCCTTTGCTATTTCTTCTACAATTTTAATTTATAGATTCTCTGAATTATGCTGATAAGAGGGGAACTTTGTTGTGTTTCAATCTGCAGGCAACTGGCAAAGCATTTTGGCCACAGGAGAAGAGGTTTACTTCTCACTTGCATCAGTTAAGCAGTGTTTTTAGTCCTCTAGTTTGGAACTAGGCAGAAAATGTAAGAACTAATAATGGGAGTTCCTGTAGGGTGCTAGTTTGGTGGTTTGTCAGTGTTTTCTGCTGTGCTCATCTGAGTTGAATTGCTGAATTTACTGTCTTGGTTTGCCCACGGTGAGGGAGAAATAGAAAAATTGGACAAAAGCCTGGTGGTTATGTCTGTAACTTCGTACCTGAAAGGCTGAAGAGGCAGCTCAAATAATTCAATTACAACATAAGAGCTCTTCCTGCTGAGACCTGTGCCCCAGAAAAGGAGAGATTGCTTTTCATTTCTTTCTGAAAGAGCACATCTCCTAAGTGCTATAAAAAGTAGTTCTAAAAGGAAAGAAGCTGGCTGAGGCAGCAGAGCAGTATTCAAAAGGATGTGTCACCCTTCTGCAAGCTTTGGGAATTGGGTGTAAACAAACCACAACTGTGGCAGTGCCTGCATTTCACAGCAGACACTGAATACCCCGTTAGCACTTCTGGTGACATTCTCACCTTGTCTTAAGGTAGTTATTGAAAGCTCCTCCGTTATGGGTTATGCTTCAAGAAGGGGACAGTGTGGGCACGCATCCACCACTGAAATAGAATATTAATGTTAGTTTTTAAAATTTATTTTAGAAGACAGAAGAATATGCCCAATGAAGCTGTAACTCAAATCTTTGCTGGGTGCATGATGCTTTATACTGCTGTGGCATAAATGTGCTGAGAAAAATTGCATAGAAAATATTTTCACAAGCTGACTCTGGTTTGTTTTGTGACCACCTTCAAATCTTTGACTTTAAACCAACATTTCCAAAGTTTAGTCTATATCTTGTGTTTTATGTACCATAAAGTCTCTTTTGTTATAAATGCTACAGAGCTGTAGGAGCCAAATGCACTCAATACTTTTGAAATGGTCTTAATTTTTTATGACTTATTTTACTTAAATGGACTTAGAAACTCAACTCAGGGTATCCTGCATTGAAAAATTATGACCTGAATCACTGAAACTTACTAAAGCCCAAAATTTAACTTGGAGAAGGAAAGTCATCCTTCATGCTGCCCATCACTTCACGTGATGCAGTGGGATAATGGTTGAACTGGTCTGATAAACCTTCTCAAAAGGGTTTGAGTCAGTCTTGTCATAAGACTGCTCCAGAGAAAATAGTCCAAGGAAGCTTCAGGTGGTTTAGGAGTAAGTGTATCCAATTTCACAAGCATACAAGGGGTTAACTTCACCTTTCCTTCCTCTTGCATACAGATAGGGAAGATAATGTAGCAAGGTTAGCCCTTTAACAGACTAAAGTGCTCCCAGCAGAAGATAAAGGGGCCAGCTCTTGGATGGCTGCTGGGAAGCAGGAGGGACAAGTCTCTGGATGGAGAGCAGTTTGGTGCCCTGTGCTACAGACGTAGCAGTGGTCTGTGGGATTGGCAGCCTTTGCCAGATCACTGAAACATGGTGCTTGTGATGCCAGGAACCTTGCCTTCATCAGAAGAGTTCTGCCAGGGACTGTGAGCTACCCACTTTTTGGATGTTCACTGGCTCTTCCCATGCCTGGGAACCTCTGGCCTCAGATCTTTTTGTACTTAGCTTTGTTAGTACTGGAGAATAAAACCTGCCATCTAGCTGCCAGTGCAACCCCAGTGCTGACTGCCATTGTTTTGCTCCAGGCTCTTGCTTAATACCTTTAGTCAGATCAGCTGGCTTGATGCTGAAATGATGTAAAAATGAAAGCTCAGATCAGATAAACTGAAGTCCCTGTTGCTCCCACAGTGTGTTTGGATTCAGGAAATGCTCTGCTTTGCTTTGCTGGCCAAGATGGTTCATGGGTACAAATTATGAAACCAAAAAAAAAAATAAATAAATATCACGTCTGAGCTGCATCATTTACAAATCTCTGGCCTCTCTGCTTAGTGCTACATGTTTTATAAGGTTATTGAGAACTATGACTAATAGAGGGATTGACAGATTGTTGAATTATTAACTTGACAAGAGGACAAAAGTGAAGCAGTTTCCTTAATTATAAGTTTCTATTCGTTTAGAAGTTTTGCAGTTTCCTTAGGTTGTCAGAGGAATGTGCTGAAGAGCAGCTTTAAAAAATATATAAAACATTAAAGAGAAGCAGTTGTCTCTTTTACTCTCCCTTTCCTTTGCAGTCCAGTGTTTTGCAGCAGTGCTGTAATGTGCACACTCCCTGGACCTGCTGGACTTTCTTTTTCTTTTCATCTCTGTCAGTGTCCTTTTGTCCTTGCCTGCAGCAGCACTGCTGGCTGCTTGGTAGTCCCCAGTCTCCTGACACAGTGTCACAGAGATGGTGTTATTTACCAATGCCACCCCTTCACTGAAACTGCAATGATGTGGGTAGACACTGAGCATTTGCAGGCTTGGGACACCTTTGAGTAAATTACTAAGACTCTCAGTACCCCATTTTGCTTAGTTTCTCTTCAGCATCCACTGAAAGGAGGAGTTTCCATCAGATGAGAACAGGCACTCACAGTTCAAAGAGTTTAGGGATTTGCTGTTCAACAGGTGCCTCGATTGGTCAAACTGCCCTTGTGACCCCATACCAGGTCCATATGCCCATTAGGACCAGGGTGATATTAAAGCTGCACATTGCCAGTTTTGCTGAGTGGCTCATTTAAGATGTGATTTCCAGAGGATGAAATCCTGTAGTCACTTGCATCAATCCAGTTTTCACCCTGGCCAGGCAATATATAGGTGGAATAGCTGCTGGTATTGATCAAATCAAATGCCTTTTTTTTTTTTTTTCCATTGTGTGAAGTTTATTCAGCAAGAATTACAGCACTTGTTTAAAATTGATTTTTTCAGACCCTTGTTACTGAGATTGTTACTTTCCAGCTCAGGGATCCCTGGTTCAAGAAGGACAAGGAACTCCTGGAGAGGGTCCAGCACAGGCAGATGATTAAGGACCTGGAGCACTTACCATGTAAGGAAAGGCTAAGACAGCTGGGTCTGTTTAACTTGGAGAAGAGGAGGCTGAGGTGGGATCTGATCAGTGCTGATCAATAGCTAAAGGGTGGGTGTCAGAAAGATGGACCCAGGCTCTTCTCAGCAGTGTCCAGTGCTGACTATGGACTAGGCCATAAACTGGAAAACAGGAGGCTCAGCCTCAACATGTGAGGATAACAGAGCACTAGAAGCTCTGGAATCTTCATCTCTGGAGACTTTGAAGCCTCCTGGGCTTGGTCCTGTGTGGTCTGCTCTGGGTGACTCTGCTCTGACAGGGGGTTTGGACTGGATGATCTTTAGAGGTCCATTCCAACCCCTAACATTCTGTGATTGTGTGAGATTTGACCTGGATAGGAATTGAGCTGTTGAGCTCTTAGAACTTTAATGCTCCTTGCTTTGTGGGGAGAAGGATCATAGAATCAGGGACTAGGTGAGGTGGGTAGGACCTCTGGAAAGGGTCCATTCCAAACCCCCTGCTCAATGCAGTCAACTGGGACGGTTTTTAAGGGCTGTGTTCAGTTGGGTTTGAGTATCTCCACAAATGGAGACATTGTAACTGCTCTGGACAACCAGTTCCTGTGCTGAACACCCCCCCTGCAGTAGCTGTTTTTCTCACTTTCAGTGGAATTTCCTGTATTCTAGTTTTTTTCAGATAGTTTGGGCACCACTTAGAAGAGTCTCTTTGCCTTCTTGATTGCCCCATCACGTATTTATGGGCATTGACAGGAGTCCCCTGAGCCCTCTCTGCTCAAAGCTAAACAATCCCAGCGCTCTCAGCCTCTCATGTGCCAGATGCTCCAGTCCCTTAATCATTTCAGCTCATGAGATTTTTCTCCACCATGCCCATGTCTCTTCTGTAGTGGGGAGCCCAGCACTGGGCCCAGGCCTCCAGCAGTGCCTCCTCAGTGCTGAGCTGGGGGAAGCATCCCTTCCCTGCCCTCTGCCTGGTGCCACCTGTGCTGCAAGGGCACAATTCTGACTCAACTTGTCCACCAGGACCCCCATCTTTGCTTGTCTTACAGTCTTTTTCTCTGAGCTGCCTTGAATAAAGGCTTATCTTGGAGTTAATCTTCCCTTGGTTTCCTTAATTACAACCTTGCTAATCATTTGAAAATAACTCCACTGGTAAGAGGTGGAGCATCATGGAAGCTACCACAAAAACTAGTTGGAGGGCTGTTGCTTCAAAGTTAAACAGTGGCAGTTTGTTTTCTTCTCTCTCCTTCTGTTGTGGGTTTGTAAATCTGTCCTTCTCTATCTTTTTGCTTTTGAGCTCCATACAGCTTCAGAGCAGTAAAGTCTCTGTGGTTTCTCTGATAAATTGAGTGCTCAACCACCCCTCCTGGGTTGGGTACATCTAGGAATTTTAAAGAGGCTGAGGAATGTAATGGTTGAGCTGCTGACCAAAAAGTGCTATTATTAAATCAGACTTTCAGCTGCGGGAATGGAGGGAGCAAATCACTTACTAAACCTGCAAAGGAACTTGAGAAACCACAAGACAATAAACTTGCTTACCAGGAAAACTCTTTAAAAGGTGTATTAAAAATAAGACTGATTAACATGTAGATGACCTGGTATGACATAGACCAGCACAACTCCTGTAATTGAAAATCATGCAGCATGAACCTATTTACATTTTTACTATGTATGGAATGTCTCAAATCTCACAATTTATTTTTCTATGACCTGTTGCATCTCTTAGGACAACTTGCTTGCTTTCCTAGTATTACCTTAGAGCTGCTTCTTTTCCTCCACTGTTCCAGCCAACAGCCTTTACCACTGTCGAGTTGGATCTTCTCTAAATGGTTTTCCCTCATTCCTTTGTCTCTTCTCTTGCTGTCTCACTGCAGCATTTCTACACAGGTCCTTCAGAAGCTCTCTCACACTTAGCTCCACTAAGCTTCCTCTAGAAGGAGCCCCACAGATAGCTCAGGCTTTGGTGCTCTGCTCTTCCTCTCTTACTCCTCGCTAAGAAGAGATGATGGAGGAATCATAGAATCATAGAATGATTTGTCTGGAAGAGACCTTCAAGATCATCAAGTCCAGCCATTAACCCTACACTGCCAGTGTCCCTAAACCACATCCCCCAGCACCACATCTAGGCGACTCTTAAACACCTCCAGGGATGTGGACTCCACCACCTCCCTGGGCAGCCCATTCCAATTCCTAACCACCCTCTCTGTAAAGAAATTCTTTAGGAATTTAAGGAGAAGACCCGTGTGTCTGGACACCTACTGCAAACCTGCTTGCCAGTCTGCTCCAAAATAAAATCACAGGCTGCCTCTAGCAGGGATGGTTCCTGTATGAGCAAGAATGTGTTGTGTTCGGTTTGCAGGGGAAATAACCAGAGGTGTGCATTTCAGTGAATGGCAGAAAAGTGTGTTCATATTAATCCTCTCGTCTCAATTAAATGGCAGTAAATCATGTTTCAAATTGGTCTAACCTTAGAAACTGTACTGAGGTAGGATCTGAATAAGAGATGCCTCACCATGTACTAATACAAGCAATAAAACTGCTGGAGTAGTAACAGCAGAGCTTTTTGGAAAGCTTTTTGGAAAGTAAGAATGTGAATTCTTGCTCTTTAAGGCATTGACTTTTAAGCTGATCAGGGTTAGGATATCTCTGGTCAGTTTATTCCACTGTTGCTTAGGAGAAAGTTATTTTACTTTTGTGGGATGTATGTTGCTGGTTTTTGTTTTAGGTGGGTTTGCTTATCTGATTTAGTGGAACCTTGATGCTTGAAGTAATACATGTCCTACTGTCATGTAATTGAGTAAAAACATGTGCAAGCTGCACACATCTTAAAGCATTTTCCCAAACCTACTAATCTAATCTCAGTTAATTGGTTGAATGATTTCAGTTTCTACCGGAGGTAATTTGTCAACACTTCCCACACAAGACTGGGTCTAGAGTCAGTTAGTGGATCAAAGCTACACATTGCTGAACTGGCTGCAGGTCATAGAGACAACGGAGACTGTCCAAGGCAGAGCTGGACAGAAAGTGCAATGGGGGAGTGTCTGTGGCCACCTCCGTTTGTGCTGACATGTTGAGAGTGAAATTGCTCCACTGGCCAGGGTTGCAGTAGCTCTTCTTCTCCTGCCTGGCTTGTTCTTGTGCCAGCTCTCTGACAGCTGCTGGACATGGCTGCAGAGGCAGTTGTCCTGTGTCTGAGCTTTATTCCCACGCTATCTAGTGGGTGAAGAGAGGAGTACTGTGACTGTTTGTCATGTGTGTCTGGATAGACCTCAAATCCTTATGAAATATGTCTTTTTGAAAGGTAGTGTTTTATTCCTTGTGTGCAGCTGCTTCAGTATGTTGGCCAACTTGAAAAGAGCAAGAGAGAGTCTCCTTGCAGCAGCTGATAGCTGCCATAGCTGCTGAGTTCAGGACAGTCTGGAAGCCCAGACCACTTCGCAAACATGCCATGGTATCCCAGATAGAAGCTGGGGCTCAGTGTATGCCTGTGGCCCTTCACTCCTCTACAGACGCTTCATTTCTGGTGGCCCTGTTGGGAACTACATGGCAATAAATCTGAAACTTCCCAGCCACCTACAGCTACTAAACATTTAAGGGAAAGCTGCCCTGTGTGAACACAGGCTGGACTCCTTGTGTGCTGGGAGAGAGACTTCTTCCTAGAGTACTCTCTAGTTTGTAAGTTGCTGAGTGGTCTGCTAGGCCAAAAAAGGGGGTAGTTGCTCACCCTAGTAGGTGAGAGTAAGCAGCCTGAGGTAGACACCAGGGAAGCCAGTTGAGAGAGCTTTGGGAGATACGAACTGAGGAACACATAAGAAACATAAGAAATGGATTTAAATCCTTCAGCTACACAGGAATGTGCTTCACAGATGAAAGCTGCATGAACCAAAACTTCTTGAACCTTGGTAACATAAAATCCCAAGAATGGAGTAAGGGAAGACTTTGAGGAATGTAGGAGGGAATGTGATTGCTGGATGTGCAGCAAAGGGGATAAAACCATCTGTCCCTAAGGGGGTGGAAGCAAGGAAGCAGAGGGAGATCTCATCTTCTGTGGTGGGTCTTCTAGAGGAGCTGTGCTGGACTCTCTTGACAAGAAAGGTAGAAGGGAAAAGACACCAATGTGGTCTTTCAGCATAATGTGTTTCTATTCCCTTGTAACAGAACAAAAAAGATTGAGTTCTTCATCAGGTCAATACCTGGGAAACTCCTGGCCAAAGCATGTGTTGGCTCCAGAGTGTCTGTGTGGATTCCAGGGGAGTCTGGACAAGCATTTGAAGGAGAGATTCATTGCTGGGAGAGAAAGGGGGCTTACTGGTTAGACAAAATCCATCAAGCTCAGGAAATCCACTCAGCTGAAAATGTTTGAAAGCTGTATGTTAGGGAAGAAATATTTTATCTCTTTGCCCTGTTGTCCCTTTACCTTGGACGTCCATTTATTGCCATTTATGGAAAAGAGATTTTGCACTCTGAGCTGACCCAGCACAGTCCTGCTCCTGTCCTTAGGTAGGATTTTCCTTGCTGCTGGGCAACCAAGCCAATGAATTCTTAAATATATATATATTTATATATACATATATAATATAATAG
>JANHGL010023676.1:51366-62461 GCA_024611195.1 Ceyx melanurus | reverse complement strand
TCCCCCAGGCAGAGCTCTATACATTCTAATTGCTCTCTCACATAGAGAGCAACTCCACCACCTCGTCTTGTCAGCCTAAATGTGTTCCTGATCCAGCACCAGAATCCAGCCCCTGAAACACAGCTCCCAGCTGATGCTGGGCCCACTCTCATCCAGGTCATTGGTGAAGATACTGAACAAAACTGGACCCACTGCTGACCCCTGGGGCACACCACTAGCCACAGGCCTCCAGCTTGTCCCTGCACCACTGAACACAACCCTCTGCACTCTGTTGTTGAGCCAGTTTTCCATACACCTCCCAGCCCAGTGGTCAATGCCACATTCCTTGAGTTTCCCTGTTACGGGAGATGGAAACGTGGGTGTCCTGCTTTGTTCAGAAGACAGACTGCTGTGGAGTTGCTGTTGGATTCAGCAAAGTGCTGATCATCTCTGACAATCTTGTGAAGCGAGGCTGGTGACGTTTACACAGCACTGCTGTCAGAAGCTGCAGGTTTTGCCACTGCGTGCGTCTCTCATGAACTTCAAGTGCTCTGCAAGGGGGGAAAGCATAATGTCCCGTGGAAAGGAAGGGCAGAGATCAGGAGGATTGAGCGTGAGGGTGGCAGAGGCCAAGGGTGGAACTGCTGAGGTGGGGTGGAACTGCACTGCCACCTCCCTCCAGGCTGCTGTTGGGAGTCTATTGCAGCACCTGCCCAAGGAGCACCCATAAATACCTGTGGGACGCTCTTCATTTGGCCAGCAGCATTGCTGCTGAATGAAAACCTGCTGCTTCTCTTGCTGAGATTAAAGGATACTTGGCTGAAGTAGCTCTTAACTTTCCTGTTCAGGCAGGGAAATTTAAGCATATCCTGAATTAGATGGGGTTGTAGGCTTTACCAAAATTTTTAACCACTGTGAGCTAATATGGGGGAAATTGTTTTTTGGAAAAGCATTTGAGGAAAAAAATGGAAGGGCAGGCAAAATATTTTCTGGGATTTTATTATGGCTTTGAATAATGAGTGGTTTTATTTTTAATTAACTTAACCCAATAGTTTGAACCATAGCTTTCTTATTATTTCTTGCCATTTCTTCTATTGTACTTCAGTAAATTTGAAGAAGTGACTATATATTTTTTTAATTATTGGAGAGTAGAAGTACTTCAGATTACAAGCTATTAGAAATAGCTGGTGATTTAAGATCATTTATATTATGGTCATTGTTTTCTTTTGCCCGTGCATTCTAAAGCTTTCACTTTTTATGCCTTGAGCTTTCATGACTTTCTTCAGTTTTTCTTACCAAGGTGATTTTTTTTGTTAAAAGCAAGATTAAATAAGAACAAAATGACTGCAATTTGTCATTGTAATGGAGAAATTTCTTTCAGTGTCACACCGAGCATGTCTGCTTCCAAATTGCCTGGAGTGAAAAGTTTAATACCTTCATGGAATTCTTTTTAAAACTTTGAAGATGTGGAATGAAAATGCAAAGACCTCTAGACAGATGTAAATTGTTTGTGGAGCACTTGAGTGCTGTAATGGTTGTGTAGCCATCTGAGTGGTTAGACAAACACAGGTAGGCAAACAACAGGAGGATAAAATAATCCCCAAGCGGATGGTGCTGACAATGCCATGAATAGACTGGATTCCAGCTCGAGGTGGAGAGTAAGTTACTTCTTTTGTGGCTCCCTGATGGATCCGTGGAGATGCTGGGTTACAGGGTCACTCTCTCTTTCTTCCACCCACTCACCGAGGGTCTGGAAAACTCCGGGGTGTGGCAGGATTTCTGCTCAGCTCCCAGAGCTGCACCTTGAAAGTGCTTAATAGTGGGCTGCCCGAGGGGTCCCTGGGGCAATGTCAGTGGCAGGAGGGAATTTACTGATGAAGGCTGAATGCAGTGCACATAGTTGAGTCCCACTGCTGCTGGGACAGAAGTAGTGGATCAGGAGAGTTCCTGGCTCTAACATTCGAAAGCAAATCCAAATGCTGGTGATGAATATGCCTGCAGCACTTCTTTGGGTTAGAACTTGGAACTTCTTAGATTTGGGATCACTCCGGCTGCACTTTGTCCATATGCAAGAGCTCCCTTTGATAGCAGCCAGAAGACGTGTCATTTTAACTTTTACTGTTATGTCTTGTTTTCTTTCCCACAGCTGTAGGAAAAGTGGTTACTTTAACAAGAGTACTGACAGAGAAGGCATATTTGTGTGAGGTTTTTATCCCCACATCTTCACCACAGTCATTTCCTTTAGTAGCTAATAATATTTATTATTTATTTCAGTGACTAACATAAATCTCAAATGCATAAACCAGCAGCATCCTTTTTTTTTTTTTTTTTTACTGTCTTTTCTTGTGGGAACTCATAGAAATGAACTATCTCATTGCAAAGCTCCGTGCCTGGAACAAGGAGGACTGTTGTACCATTCTTCAGGTGCTGCAAAAATAAGAGTTGGGAGGGGGTCTCTGCTTTGCTTGGTGAGTCAGGGAGTTTATCAGCTCCTGCAAAGCACTGGTAGCATTTTGGTGAGCAGGCTTTGAAGAAACTTAACTGGTCCTTCAGGTATCCATGAATACTGGGGCAGAGCCCTTGGAAAGTTAGTGCCTGAACGCTGCTGGTGCTGTTCAGTCTCTTGCATGTTGAACTTTGACTTGGGGACACAACAGAGCATAGGACCCTGGTGGGAGGGGTCAGGGAGTGCAGTGGCTGAAAGGATAGGTCTTGTATTTTTGCACCTGTTTTGCAAGTAGAGCAGGAGGTCAGCACAGCTCATGGCTCTTTTGTTGTCAGAGCAGTCGAATCTCACCTCCAGTCTCTGCTTCCCTGCCTGATCTCTTAACTCAAGACAGACATTTTCGGGGGGGGTGGGGGTGTGTGTGATGGAGAAAGGCTGTCTACTCCCTGCTTCATTCACTTGCTCCTTGAGCCAATAAATCATCTTGGTTTTGTCAGGTGGTTCTTACATCAAAATTTTCTTCAGTGTCCAGTCTCTGCCTTATCTCTGGAAGTAGTACCCAGAAAGAGGTTTTACAAGCTAAGTGTCTTATGCTTGTTTTGTTAAAATACTTGTTTATTTTTAAAAGGTTTTTTTTTTTTAATTTTTAAAGACCAAAGACCATTTTTAAAAGACCAAATGAGAGAGACTTCTATTAAACAGTGCTGATATTATCTGGAAGATTTTAATGCATGTTATTTTACAGATCGTTCTTAGGCTAAGAGCTGGAATTAATAAGGTGACAGAGAATTAATGGAACTGGGAAGAGAGTCCATGTCTCCAGTTGCAAACATTACCTTCCTTCAGTTACAGAAGGACCTGCTGGCATTGGCACCTGGGAGGAGAGGACCACTCTGAAAACACTCCTTCCACTTGGGGTACATGTTTTGCCCTTTTTTTTTTGTCTCAGTTCCCAGCCTGTGAGATACAAAAATCCTCAGAGGTTTTTGCATCTGGTTAAAGGAAGAAAAAAGGCTCTGTCTGAACCTTAAAGAGTAACAACTGGCTTCCCCCAGGTTGTCCTCCTTTACAATGTGAAGTCTGTTGTGCAGCAGAGGAACAGAAGCACATCTGGAATTTTTCCCGTTGGGATTGAGACAGATCTCACTAACAGAACCTTTGTAATCTCTCTGTAACAGCTTTTAATGAGTGATATTAATCTAAGTAGTAGTGATATTTTTATTTATTTTTTCTTTTATATATATACATTATACAAATGCCCATCAGGTGAGTGTACCTGGGAGATGGCACCTAAAGCCATATTATTCTGCTTCACTCAGAGAGGAAAAAAAACCATTGTCTGGTGAGATGAATTACTCTGCTTTGACCACTAGGCAGGCTTGAAAATTACAACAGTGGTTTCTTGAACCACTTCCTACAAGAAAGAGCATGCCAAGGTAAATTATTTAGGCATTAGGAATTTGTGCAGATTTCCACCCTCACTGGGTTGGTTTCATTTTTTTAATTTTTTTTTAATTAGGATGTCCATCTTATGAATGGTGCAAATTATGGCATGGATTCCAACCAAAAAGCCTAATTCAGTTCCAGAATGTTGAGAGACACATGTTTTCCCAGCATCTCCCCTGCTTTCAGCCCCTTGTTTACACTACAGATTTCACTCTTATTTCTAGTTCATATCTTCCTGTTTTCTCACCAAAAATGCAGGCTTGATTTGATATTGTCATTGCTGTGCCAGTCAAATCCAGACTGTGATGACTTGAGAAAAATATCTTTGGAAAATAACTGACAAAAAAATGCTAAAAACCATCACAAAGGACTATCTGTCTGATTGTCTTGGAGCATCAGTTTATCCAGTGGACAAAGAGGCTGAGCAATTTACTTCTTGTCTTTGTTTCTTTGCATTTAATTATTTGCCTGTCTCGTGTGTTGGTGCAATAGTTTCTACAGACTTTTTTCTCCTCACTTTTACTGTTTTACTTTAATTTCCTGTTTGTATCTGAAAGCAGCTTGTCCTTCACCTGCATTTTCACTGGGGAGGCTTTGCCTCAAACACCTTAAAGTCACTGTAGGGAGCTGCACTGATGAGAGTTGCAACCTACAAATACCCCATCAGAATGAGTCAGGACAGGAGATTCCTGCAGTTTGAAAACAATGGTTTCTTTTTATTTTAACTCTGGTTTCTGAGCCTTTATTACTTATTGAGGTCTCATTTCCAACTTTAAGGCTAGGAAAATATTTTCATGTGTTGTTTTTAATAACATGAAAGCTGATACTCTCCCAGGAGTGTGATATGAAGAGCTATGTCCCATGTATTGCACTGCATGTAAGAAACTCAGAAGAGCTGACAGTGCCTCTGTTAATGCCATGCTGTGTACTTCACAGCAGATTAATCACTTCCATATCTTCATGACATTTTTTTGTCTAGGTTCTGAAACAGACAATGCTTGAAACATTGACATTTCTTCTGCTGGCACTCTCACTCCAGTCAGACTTAGATGGGACATTTTTGCCCCAAGCAGATTTTTGACCTGGATAAGAGCAATAAGCCAGGGGTGAAGGAATATCAGGCATTCAGGAGCTGAATGATTTACAAAGTCCAGTCCCCTGCCTGTGCCAAATCATACAGCCCCTTCCATACACTGACCAAGCTTCACCACAAGTAATTTGTTTTGTGCTTTAACTGTCTTCCTCAGCTTCCATCACAAGGCTGGTTTGGAGCTTATCTGTTTTAAATGTGAGTGACCTTATGTTCATCTTCATCTGACTGTATTATAATCGGGTCATGCTAATTGGTCTATACACCTCTTTGTTGTGCAGCTTCAACAGCTCTTTGCTTTACATGCAGCATCCCCTGTACTTGGACAGAGCAGCCACCTCTGTGCTTGTGCTTGGCTGCTAAACAATAGGTGCATTTGTGGTTTAGGTGGTGGTGGAGAGCTCTTTTTCACCACTGTTCCCTACATAGGTACAAGTTTCTTTTCAGCTTTCTTGACATCCATGCACAAAAATATGTGTTTTTTGTTTGAGATGGATGAATGAAGTTTTCCAAGCTCCTTCTGCAGTGTTGTTACAAAGGCTGCTAAAAAATTGACTATTCCCTTTGATGCTTTGAGATCTGAAGATTGGTCTGATACAGTAGGATAACCTCAAGATAGATACATACACTAAGTAATGTGGAAGGGGGGAACAAGCTCCATGGCTTTTGAAACATTGATGTGCAATTTGATGTGCTGGCAGCTTGGGACAGTCAGACATGCCAGCGGAGGCAGAAATGAGTGGGGGAGGGGATTGCTGGCCACGGCATCACTGAGGATCAGCTTTCTTCTGGAAGCAGAATAAAGAGAAGTAAGGTGTCTTTATAAAAGCAGAGTTCATTCACTGCATTGTAGCACACAGGTTAATTGGAGTCTGTGACCAAGGAGAACAAATCAGTGATGGGAGCTGTGCCCCATCCATAGTCTTCTGGAATGTACGTTAGATCTTCCCCAGAAAATGTGGACACCCTGTCTCTTAGTGCAACGTTGCACAGCAGCAGCTGGTCTAGATGGCTGCTCTCCTATACTTTGGCATTAGAAACAGCAATCTCCTACTTGTCCCAGAGAAGGTGAGCAGGGATGTAATTGTGCTAAACTTTGGCCAACTGGCAGAGTTGCTGGCTGGCATCTTTCATGTGAGTGAACTTTTTCTGCTGTGGAGAAAGAATGGACCCTTTACCCTTCCCTCTTCAGCTCATTTTTTATTTGCACAGAAGGCTTTGAAAACTCAGGCAATAATTACAGTCTGCTTTTGCACACCTTCATCATGTTTCCAAATACCATGTAATCTCATCTCTTTGGCTCAGTGCTCCCTCCAAGGCCTTGAACACCCCACCTGGCTTTTGGTAGCAGAAACTGGCTGTAATTCAATCTTGCATCTTTGACAATAACACATGAAAAATAAACTGTGACACTGAAATTGTTAGGAGACTGGTTTTAAACTAACATCACCCGACGCTGTCTAGAAGTCAGCTTTTCACCCTTACAAAAATGTATTCTGGAATTAGTGGATTTGGTGAACAATGACAGATTTTGCCCATTTTGTTACAGGCAGCAGCATGAGGCACGTCAGGACAAAGCTATAAAATTCAAACAAGGCAGAAACTTCCTCCATCCCCCAGTCCCTGCCAGAGGAAGCCAAACTTCAAGCTTCTAAGCTTCTTGTTTTTGTGTGTGCATGTGTGTTGTGTGTTTGAGGTGGTTGGAGAATTCGTAGGACAATCTGAGGATTCTGTTGGAGCAGGGAAACTGATTTCTTTTTGTCTTTAATATTTCCAGTTTATCTCAAAAACTTCCCAGTCCCCATCAGGATTATTTGCATTACATAAGTAAGCTGTTCAGGACACTTGGATTTGATGCATGTCAGGACACAGCTACCAGGAGGGACTGAGCTGATACTAAATCAGTCTTTTATTTAGTGCCTTGGTGCTGCATAAGCTGAAGATATTATGACTGCAGAAAGTTTAAACTTCAGGTGTCTTCCTGTTTATCCCACAGGAGCAGGGTACAGACTGAAAGCAGGCTTGGCAGGTTGCAACATCCACGTGCTGCTTATCTACACTGTGTTTGTACTGACACTTGATTACCATGTGTGAAGGTAAATACTGAGGCAGCACAAGGAGTCTGAAGGGTAGCTCTTGATTCCCAACTAGGCTTAGGTTGGATGTTAGGAAAAAGTTCTTTTTCTGAGGGTGCTGATCCCTGGAATGCACTGCCCAGAGAGATGTTGGAGGCTCCATCCCTGGAGACATCCCAGGCCAGGCTTGAGGAGGCCCTGAGCAACCTGCCCTAGGTGGAGATGTCCCTGCTGAGTGCAGGGGGTTGGACTGGGTGACCTTCGGAGCTCCCTCCCAACCCAATCCACTCTGTGGTTCTATAAAACACACTGGTCACCTCCTAGCAATGTTAGCCCAGTATGAAAGAAATAGACCTATGCAGAGTTTCCGAAGATCACAGCTTTGTAATATTTAATGGCTTAACATGTCATCTTTTGATATTCTCTTCTCTAGACTAAATAAACCCATTTATTTCTAGCTTTCCTCAGAGATCATGTTTTCTAGACCTTTGACATTCTCACTGCTCTCCTATGGCCTTTTCCCAGTTTGCTTATGGTTTCTGCATGAGGCCCAGACCCGGGCATGATCCTTGAGCTGGTGCTTCCCAATCCTGGATACAGTGAAGCGCTTAAGGGGATTTACAGCTGCGAAAGGTCCATTTTTCACTCATGATAGGATGTTTATCTTTTCTGCAGTAGTATGACAACGATCCCTGTATGAACCACAGCACAGTGTGGAGGCCCTTCCAGATAGACTGGAGCAGCTGGTCTGGCTCTAAGTAGTGAGCAGGCAATGGGAAAATGCCTGCACCACTGGGTTCAAACACCCTACCAGCTGATAGAAAACAAAGGCTGATGGTGCTCCAGAGGGCCCCAGGGGTACAGAGCAGTGATTTCCAAAGGATGGAGCCTGGCATAACTGGGATAATTGTGTGTTGTGGGTGGGTAGAGAGCCTTTTGTTCCATCACCTCATCGGCCCCTTTGCTTTCTCTGCTTATGGATAAAGCCTGTCCAAAGTCTGGGGCTTTGGCTGCTCATTCCTGTTGGAAGAACCCTGGTTTGCAACTGATGGTCATCCTTCCAGACCCGAGCAGGAGCAAGTGGTTTCACCAGTTCAGGTATGTTCAGAGCCCAAATGGTAGAGTAAAAAAGGCAGAGAACAGAGCAAAGCAGCATTGTAGCCACATAGTTCAGTGGCATCTCATAGAGAATGGATGAGTAGTTGTGGATTTTTCAGCCTGAAAGGTACAACTGTAGGTACAGTCGGGGTCTGTAGGCACAAATAACATGGGAGGAGATGGATAGGGATCAATGATTCCCCGTTTCTTCCAACAAAAGAACAAGAGGTCTCAAATGGCAACGGTAGAATGCACTGACCAAAAATTCTTCAGTGTTATGTTGTCATTACCGTATGTATTTATTATTATTTAGATCATTACCATATTTATATGTGATTATTAATGTAATTTCCATATTTATTTATTATTATGTCATTAACATATTTTTTTATGATTTATTTTAAACTAGTTCTGCAGTTTGGTAATATCAACTTAATTTTTGACCTGATCTCTACTGATGAAAGATTTCCCCCTTGGCAGCCATCTGGAGGTTTTTTTGCTCATTTGTTTGCTGATTTTAAAAAGCAGTATGTTGGTTGTAGGAGGGGGTTAATCCTTATTAAATCCATTTCTTGCATTTTCCAACTGCTTGAGGAATCTTTGAGCTGCTTGGATTTTTGACAAAGGATTAATGTCAATAATAAACGTGAAATCAGGACATGACAAACTTCCTCATTCTGTGTCAAACACCATGCTGCTCCACCAGAGCAGAGAGGCAAGGGAGAGAACCTCCATCTGGGTCTCACTAAGGAAAAAGGAAAGTGTAGTTTAGATTTTCTATCCATACCTTTATAAATGCTTCTATCAGAGCTAATGATTCTGTGCCAGAGTGATTTAGTTTGTATTTTGGCCCTTATATTAATAAACTTGATAGATATTTCTGCCTTCTGTTTAACCCTGGACGAATTTGAGCATAATCAAACAAAAGATGACAGTCGTGGCAGAACAAAGGAATCATTCTTCTAGGTGTTAAAGGTTGTTCGTGCCCTGGCACAAACACAGTGAGAATGTTCTGTGCCACATTAGGTTCTAGCACTGTTTGGTTTTTGTTCCTTGAGCTTCCAGTTTCACTTCACTGCTGATTCTCCCTGACTAAGGAAGAAAGAAAAGGACAGGGTGGGCTGAAGGAGGAAAGGAGTTGGGGGAAGGAAGGAAATATCTGAGAAACAAGGCCAGGGTGGAATTTAGTGGCTGCTAATCTGACTTTCCTTAGCAGTTGGATTTCTAGAAATGTGGTGCCATCATCTCTGCTCTTTCTTGACCTTGTTTTCTTCCCTCCTTTTTAAAGCCAAAGGCTACTGTTTTCTTTCATTTACCTTCTCTCTGGTCTAGCTTATTCTCTTCTACACATTTATGTCTTAATTGCCTTGAAAGCAGTAGGTAAGAGTAGGGAGCAGACTCTAGTCAAGATTAAATGTCTGAAACACGTCAGTAGGTCCCTCAAATAGTGGCAGTGCTAGTCCAGGAGAGGTTAGTGCTGCTGCTGTTCAGCACCTCAGCACCCATCCAAGAGGAGCAGCTTGTGAATCTCTGTACCAGGGGTAGAATGGAAATGGTTGGAAAACTTAGCTGGGGATCTTCTGGCAGGTTAGTTCAGCCTCCCCGGGTAGAAGTGTTTTGGAGTCACAGCTCTTCTTACTTTTCAGGAAGAAAATAACTGGAAATGCAATCTTTTGTCACATAAGCTGGAATCCCCTAGGCACAAATATATATCACACTTTCTTGCATATATCATCTCTGTTTAAGAATAATTTTCTGGCAGGACACTCCTTTCATGGTGACAAATTGTGTCAGAGATTTTTCCAGTGTCTTCGTATGAGGAAAGCAAATGTGAGAGCTGGGAGAGATTTGAACTGTGCCCCCATAATTGTCACATCCATCTCCCTCCACGTCTGTTTGCCCACAAGGCTGTTTGGTTGCTGGTGGGAAGCCAACCCTCCTTCAGGTGCCCGTGGCAGCTGCCACTGGTAAATGCAGCCTGTTCTAGAGGCACCATTAACATCACTCGGAATCACTGCCATGTTCTGTTCCACAGAATCCCACACATTCCTGGGAATGTATTTTAGGTGCTCTGCAGAGAGCATTCCCATGGCCTGTTGGAGGCATATCCTGATACTCCCAGCACGGTCCTAGAATACACCAGCTATGCTGCAGAGCCAGGGCAGAGCAGCCCTGCTCCCGGAGAGCTACGGCAGCCAGCGCTTCCCTGGCACTGCTGGACTCATCTTCTGGCCTGTTCTTATTTATGGAGGTGACAAGGCACTTTGCAGAGCTCCTGAACTTCCAGCATTTATGATTTCTTAGTAGTTGCAAAAGGAAAATTGCCTAAAAGTTTAGGGGAGTGAAATATCTTCTAATTTGCTCCTTTATGTTTTTTTCCCCTGTATGGTTATTATATTTTCCCCAAAATTGTTCCTCCTCCCTCTTAAATGAAGCAGAAGTATGAATCCAAAGTCAGTTTTACAGCTCTGTGTACAGTAGTGTTAGATATTACCACATAATAGTATGTGCTCTAAGGTTGGGGTTTTTTTTAGAAAAATCCCTAACTTTACTGGCAGCAAATACAATAAAAGGCCAGTGGTCACTGCACCCTTCTCTTCTGGCATCATTTTGATCCCCTGGTCCTCACATGCAGAAGGGACACCACAGAGCATCAGATGAGTCCTGCTAGTGCTTCAGCTATCTCCTTCTGCTCCCCCACAACATCCTGCTCACCAAGTTGGAGAGGTATGGATTTGATGTCTGCAATGTACAGTGGATAAGGAATTGGCTGGATGGTCACATCCAGAGGGTGGTGGTCAATGGCTCAATGTCCAGATGGAGAAGAGTGACAAGTGGCATCCCTCAGGGGTCTGTACTAGGACCTATATTGTTTAATATCTTCATTAATGATATTGACAATGGGATTGAGAGCACTATCAGCAAGTTTGCAGATGACACCAAGCTGAGTGGTGCTGTTGA
>JANHGL010023676.1:14221-33016 GCA_024611195.1 Ceyx melanurus | reverse complement strand
TGATCCTGCTCTGTCAGGGGGGTTGGACTAGATGATCTTCTAGGTCCCTTCCAGCCCCTAATTTCTGTGATTCTGTGTAGTATGTATGCCTCACAGTTAGATACCTCCCAGAGTCCTCCTGAGGGAGCAGGTCTTATAAAAGATTAAAATGGAAGCTGATGTGGAAGAAAGGGACAAGAAAGCTTGGGCTAGCAAACCACAGAGGGAGAGCCTAAAGCAGTAGGTGGATTGAGTTGCAACAGACGGGTTATTACAAAAGAGAGCCTGGATGCTGTAGGAGGTGCCAGGGCTACCAAGGTTTCCTCTTGGAAACCTCCTTAGTGAGTGGGGTGTAGGTAAATACTTGGGTGTGCTTCCAGAAATGCTCTTTAGCCTTGATTGTCAATAAATGACTGTGCTGGCAGTAGTGGGTATCTCCATTTTGGATTCCAGAAGAGCTAATGGACCAGACAGATGAGGGAAGATTAGATACTTTCTCATCATTTCTCAAGTTCAAAGTAGAGCTCAACAGTTCTAGTCTGTGACAGCCCCAGTGAGCTGGCAGAGGGTCTTTGAGGTTTATCTCACTCACTTCATCTGCTCACTGGTCAAGGAGGGAGTTCAGACCTCTCCCCTTTGCTCACCACCTTGGAGCAGCTGGAGAGGGCCTGACTTAAGGGACATGTAGGGGTCCCTTCCAACCCAAACAATCCTATAATTGAGGGCTGAAAAAAATACCTTATTGTGAAAAGTAAGACAGAGCAAAAGGCTCTAACATGGGGTCAGACTTAGGAGATCTTGTGAAGCCCTCCACTTGTAGGCTCTCAGGAGTCTAGTGGGCTGGTTCTTGAATTAGGGAAAAAAAATCCACTTTCATCTTCTCTTCAGGATGGAGTTACACCAGCATTTTCTCTGCTGGAAAAGCCAGTCTGAGAAGCTGTATTTGCTGCTGCTTCCTGCTCTCAGGCTCTAGCTCCCTACCTTCTCCCTGTGCATCTGCTATTGTTTGAAGAGGGACTTTAAAGTGGGTCATGGAAACAACCCCAGTTTAAACATTTTTCTCTTAACCCAGGTCATTCCAGTGACCTCTTTGACAGAGCTCCCCTCCCCCTGAGGAGTTGCACTGGCACAGTGCTGCAAGAGCAGCACGAGGGGCAGAGAGGGCTGGGGCTGGGTGGGGAGGGTGAGCACTGCTGAGCCTGGTGAAGCAACTGTTCCTTGTAACCATATGCTGGATGCAGCTTTCCCAGGGGAAAGGTGGGAGTGGCAGGAGAGGTCAGATCAGAGCTGTGTGAGAGCACAGGAAGGAAGGAGGGGATTGGAGTTGTGTGGTGGGGGTTCTACACCAAGCCTTTGGTCTTGCCCCCACCCAAGCTTCTCCATTTCTATCCTCTTTCATAAGGCTGTCCCTTGAGATGTTACCTTCACTGTCCTCCATTAAGTCCTGAACTTGTTTGTTTGTCCCTGTGCCAAAGGGCATCCTGATGCAGCTTCCCTGACAGTGTGCCAACGTGGTGCTGAAACGAGGTGAGCTCAGCCCTTCTGGGTTTGCACACGCTTTTCATCATCCTAAAGCAGCTTTGCCAGCTCACTCCACCTAACACCTTCCTTGCCAGCAGAGTTTTATAGCTAGCAGAAGCTGGAGGGCATGTGAACAAATGCCATGTAGTGCCCTTTCTTGGGGCTTTTTCATGAGTCCTTGTTAGGACACCTTTGTGTTGAGCCAGTAGTAACTGGCTTCTGCTCCAGGGCAGGAGGTCGGTGAAACTGAAGTAGTGTTTGTGAGGGTAGTTGCAACTCTGCTCTGAGCTTTTCTGGAAGAGACTGGAGATCCCAGGGGCTTTCTCTACAGTGTCCTCTTCCTTCAGAGCTGACCTGGCTTTCTCCCTAGTGCAGATGTTGGTGGGCCTCACCTTGGACGCATCAGAGTTCTTGTGCCCTCTATTGGCTTTTCCAGGCCCATGTATATCCCTGACATTTTCACTGCTTGCTTGAGTGGCTCCTCCAGTGGCCTGCTCCTCATTCTGCAAACCCATCAGGGCTTGGTTGCTAGCTCCGGATCTTTTCTGCTGACTTCAGTGGATTTGGGGGTTAATTCTCTGCAGTGGTGACCTGTACACTTCCTATGAAAAGACATAAATATCAAAACCTGGTTGACCTTTTTATATTGCCTCCAGGTGGGAATGTAGGAAAACTGAAGGGTTTGAGCTTATAACTTAATGCAGTCTTACTAATTGCAGTGATATGTGCTAACAAGTGAGGAAGGAATTTGACAGAGCAGATCTATGTGTCCCTCTGGCTCAAGTAGCAGCATCCAGATCAAACCAGAATATGCTGAACCTCCCTAAGCATCAGTTACCCTCAAGATGTAGTTTTAATTATTCTGTTATATCTTTCCTCAAAGCCTTTAGTTCCAAAGTTGTGTAAAGGAGGGCTTTGTGGTTTTGACTCCTCTGACAAATCCCTAAAGCACTTTGATAAGAGAGGAAGTAGCATTTGCTAACAACACATACATGTGTTTACAGAGCTGCATTGTTCCAGATCTGTGTGAACCCCACTTTGGGGGTAGGTGAACTCAACCTCTGAGCATCTGTGTCGAGAGGCTGTACATCTGGCTGCAGTTCCAGCTCAGAGATTTAGGGAAGGTCTGTCTATTGTGGAAAGTCCGTGACCCTCCTTCATACCACCCTGGTAGCAAACTGAAACCTGGGCTGTGTCCAATCTGTTCAGTCCTTGAGCTCTTCTGGAAGAGAAACACATCTTTGATGTACTGTGTAAACAAACAAAAAGGTGTTTGCACACTTCTCTGTGGAGAAACAATTGAACTGTAACTGATGCTGCTTGCACAGTGTGTTTCTTCAGCCAGGCACTTGCCTGGAGCCAGCAGTGACTTTGCAGGGCACTGTCAGTCCAGGCTCTGAAGGATCCTGCCAAACTGATGCCAAACGTTCAGGCTTTTGGTCAGGATGAGAGGTCAGACACCTGACGTCCCTGTCAAACACTTCTCTTTCACAGTGGCATCAGGGTGGCCCTGCAATATTCTTACTGTCCCACCGTGTCTCCAAAGCTGGAGAGGCCAGGCCAGCTCACTTCTCTGCCTGTCTTGATCAAAACAGTCCCCACTGCCCAGACTTGATGTAGATGCCCAGGGAAAGTCCAAGACTTAACATATCTTCATCATGTGTACATCAAGAGAGCAGTCTGCACCAGAGTATTGCCTTTGGAGTGTGCAACAGAGCATTCCAGTTTTGCTCAGAGAGAGGGCGCAGTGCTTTAGAAAGAAATTTAAGAAAAAGCTGCTAGAAGAAATATTAGATCTTAGCATCAAGAAGCTACCAATGAAAAATCTTTTCTGTGGACTTAAGGGAAAAGGAGGATGTGGATGCTAAAATACCTATTGCATAGAATTTTCCTTCCTGTGGGATCGCAAAGATTCCCACCAGCTGTGGCCTTGCTGGCATTTGTTTGTAAAACGGTAGAAAGATGTTTTGACTATGGGTGTTGTGGCATCTCAGCCAGTCACCCCAGGGGGTGGCTGGCTTCTTGTCAAATTGCCTTGAAGTTAAAAGGGTATAAAAAGAACTGTAAATTAATAAATAAAGGCTTCTTGGCATCTTGGTGAAGAAAATCATCTCTGCCTCACTCTTTCTCCTCCTCCGGCAACTGGCAGATAAATGACAGGAGGACACATTTAAAAGTGAGAAGACCACGAGTGTATGAGAGTAGTTCAGACATAAAGGTCATTAACCTGTCAGTTACGATGAGCAAAGGCAGAAATATTCAAATAAGTATTTGTTTCATTTTGGGGGGGACAAAGATGGAATGATGTCCCATTTTACAGCAACAATGAAATACTTCGTGTATTTTTATTAGTAACTGTGAGGATTTTTAAATGACAATTAAATGTCTTTTTACATAATAGACACAGAAAAGTATGTAAGGAGTTAAATAAAGAATGCTTCTTTAATTGCCATTTGCTTTTTAACCCTTCTTAAAACGTTGGATCAAATAGCAAATGTTGTGTCATTCCTTAAGAAATATGGGAGATGCCAAAGAGGCGGCTGTGAGCTGTGTAGCCCAGTTTTTCAGGAAAAGTCCTGGAAGTCTAGAGCTGGGACAGAGCAGTTATGGCAGCATCATGGGGTTTGTGGGAAAGAATCTTGTCATGTAGAGGATATTTTTTTTAGATTAACTAGAAGCTTGATTGAAAAGGGTAGCCTTTTAAAGATAGGCAGTAGTTAGTTCTCTCTGTCCATTATATTCTGATTCTACACACCACCATTGCAGATGTGTCCTTTTTAGGGATGGGATATATCACCCACTTTAAAAAGCTGAGAACTAATCCTTTAGTGACACTTGCAGTGTAATCCTGGTGGCAGGTGTCCACGGTGGTAAAACCAGTCTGGAGGAAATGCAAAATTGCACTAGGGAAATTTGTCAGAGCCGAAGACTGAAGTGAGGAGGAGGAGGAGGAGGAGGAGGAGGAGGGACAGGTCAGTCTAGACTTTTCAGAGAACATAGTCTCTTCTCAGCATCTCTTCTCAGCACAGTCAAACTCGAACTGGAGCCAAATCAAATTGATGCTCCTGATAGGTAACAACATAGATCGTGCTTACAAGAGGAGGATTGTGTTCTGCAAATGCTGGGATGGTGCACAGAAAATCTTTGTATAGAAGGGACTGTGCCTTGAGCAGCACCAGCTTTGCACACTGATCTTCCATAGTCAGTACTTCAGAGATTTGAGGAGAAGTTGAAAAGAGTTCAAAGAGATACTGCAAATGGGACTCAAACTCTAGGAGACCTGGAGCTGCCATACAGTAAGAGATGGGATGAGCTTGCTTGGGTTTGGGTGGTCAGCAGAAAATGGTGTGGGCTTTGTTTACTGTGTGGGAACAGGGCCATGAGAGAGGCTGCTGGAACAGTTTGGCTGGTGGAACTGGTTCTTTTATCTCCTCGTGCTAAGCCATGGCTGATTATCCACCTAGAAGCAATGTTTACAGACAGGGGTTTGGCAGTGAGTGCATCACATGCAGTTGTGGAAGGCACTGCTGACAGTAGATGGTGCTTTGATTTAGCAGAAAAGGGAAGAATGCCATTAAATGGTTTGAGGCTGAAACAAAACACATCTGTGCTCAGATCTGGTATGAGCCAGCAGCATCCTAACAATAAGTGAGAAGGAGGTAGAGGGGAGGGTCTGTAGCTTGCAGCCTTTGGGTTTCAGCACAGTATTCTTCAAAATATAAGAGAAGTCAAGGCTCAGAGACAACTGGGTAGAGAAATTAGTAACAGTCTGTTGTTTTAGGAGGTTGAACTTCCTTAGTGTAATCATCAAAAGAACAGATTTTCATCTGAAATTTCCCTTGGCCAGAACTGAACTATGGGGTTTTTTCCCCTCCTGCAGCATCTTTTCCTATTACCATCTTTGTCACTTGTGTGAGTGTACTTGGGGCTGGCTCTTTCCCTTCCATCCTTGACATAATACACTGACTGACCCAGGTCTTGCCTCTTTCTCCTTGTTGCCATAACTGTGAGGTTTTTTTCTGTGCTATTTTATATAAAGTTTTTTCTCTACTGTGATTTCATTGTAGCAAAACTTCTGCAGCCCTTAGGGACATGAGCACTGGGCTAATACATCCATCTTATTCAGGAGGTTTTCAGTTTTGGGAAGGCTGGGATCTGCAGGGAAACTCTTACCTGGTCTGGGGAAGCTGTTTCTGAACATTTCTTGGTGCTGTGAATTCTGTGCATGTCTCCAGCTAATGGCTCTGTCAGCAGGATAACCCTTGTGGGTTAGCTGAGTCTTTACATGTGCTCCAGCCCTGCTCTGCAAAGACAGGCCCTGCATAAGCAGAGCTTTCCTCACTCTGGCTCTTTAGACTGATCACAGTGAGGACAGCCTAGAAGAGACCATTCCATGCCTGGGACTAGGAAAGCTGCCTGGCCTGGGGAACCTGCTCCAAATAACCCATTGCCTTGGACCCCTTCCGAAAAAGGCTCTGCAGACACGTATCACTTCAGTGAACTACCAGAGACGGAGGCACGGTGCCAAAAGAGCCAGCTGCATTTGGGATTAGATGGTTGGAAAGAAGTCCTCTCTCTGTCTTCAAAATGAAAAAAAAAGTTTCTAACATCTGCAGCAGAGTTCTCGTGACTCACAGTTCCACCAGAAACTGTTCCCTTCCTTCACTTCCCTTGTTAATTAAGGTTATTTTCCTTCCCCTTCCTCAAGCATCGTGTCTCCATATACGCTTCCTACTGCACCCAAGTTGGGGAGGGGTTCCTTTTTGTAGCCATTTACTGGTTTTCTGCTTTTTAAAGTCTCACGATCACAGCAGGAATTTTGCACACCCCAGATAACCTGGCAGTATCTGCCTGCACTCAGAAAATTGCTCCAAGGGGGGACTTCCTCACTAAGCCTTTGGTTTATTGTTATTTCAGTGCTAAATGAATAATGAGAAGGTTTAAGTAAACAGATGGGTTTGATTCGAACCCATCATACCAGGGGTGTGTGGGGAGAGGAGCTGCTTGTCCTGACAGCTCATCTCATTAGACCCCACGTGGGGTGAGGTGTTGAAAGCAGTTTATCACGTGTAATGCCTGGGCATGGTGGGGTGAGATGGGGATCAAGTGTATCTCTATCCTCTCCTTAATTCATAAATTCCACAGTGTTTCCTGTAGTTCTCAGGTTGGTGGGAATTAAATACACGCAGATGGGTGTGTTTGAAATGACCTTACAAAAAAACCTTTTTCTTGTGTTTCTTCCACAGCCTGAGCTGCCGGCGGTGTATTATTGTGGGAAATGGTGGAGTGCTTGCAAATAAGTCCTTGGGTTTAAAAATCGATGACTATGATGTTGTTGTCAGGTAAGTCTTTGCACCACAGGTTTCTTGTCATATATTGAGTTTCTGTAGCAGTTCACAAGCCCTACGGTCAAATGTGAAACCTCCACTGCTGACAACACCAATTTGTTTGGAGGGGAAAAAAACAAACAAACAAGAGCACTGAGTGTTTGTTACAAAAGGTGATCACATCAAAGGATAAAGGCATTCCTTAAGCATGCCATTTTCCACAGCTCTTTGGGAAGGTGGGCTCTCCTGGACCTTCTCTTTGTAGCTCCTTTGGAAAAGCTGCTGGTTTTTTGATGCCCTTAGGTGCTGAAGCAGTAAAACAACCTGTTAGATCTGCTTCCAAATGTATCCCACGGGTGGCTGGATGAAGTAGTGTTGGTCATACATGTTCAGCACTCCATGGGACTTACACTTCACAGTTAGGATCAGGAGAACTATGAATGGTACAGTGTAGCAGTCTTAGGAAGCAGTAAGTCTCTATGAGGGAGGACCTAGTAATGATTAAACACATGATGGTGCAGCCTAGAAATCCTTTGCCTCTTTCACCATGGATGATGATGTTGAATAAAGAGCAAAGAGCAGAAGCAGTGGCATAGCAGTGGAAAGGATCACAGTCAAAGTTGGGATTTCTTGCATTTGCTGAGGACCTGGATCATCACGGTCTCAGAATGCTTGAAAAGCATGATGTGTGAAATCACAGGTCTAGTCACAACTCTTAGTAATAAATTTGTCAAGTCAGGGAGGTGTTCTGGGTGAATGGAGATTAACAAACATAATACCTGTACTAATGGAGAGTGAGAGTGTGTGTGTAGGAGGGAGGGGGGATGTGCCCTAAGGAGCTACAAACCCATTCATCTGACTTGGAAAAAAAAAATGCATAGCTTTGTAGCAAGCTCTGAATCATGAGTAACAAAACATTAGGATGGTAAATAGCAAAAGTGGGATGAACCTCAGTGTAAGTTGCTAAAAACTTGAACATAGTCTAAGTTGGTGTTTTATTTCCTTTCCAAGATAACTGATTTCTTATTAAAGCTGATGGTAGCTGATGCCACCTCTCTGAGATTTAGTCACCCATGAGACTTGGTGGCAAATAGGAAATTCTTAGCTAAGGTGGAAGAGAGAAGGTGATCAGTAAAGACTTGAAGGCATGGTGAGGTATCATTTAGCATGGTCTCCTTTCTCTGCCATGTGCTAGTAATGGGCACATGATGAAAGAATAGAAAATACACAGGGTAATAAATACCCTCTAACTCTGGACAAAACAACCAAGAAGATCCCTTTCAGTCCTTTGTTCCATGAGCAGGCTCCCTGCATCCCTGGCAGTGCTCTGGACACTGGGATCAGAACAGGATGAAACTTTTACAGCTCTTCTCCTACTTTGTCCCACTATCAGTTGTTAGCAAACAGCTCTTACTACTCACCATAGTCTGGTGACTTGCAGTTATTTGAGCTTAAGCTAAATTCAGTTATAGCCTTTTCTTGGGTTCAGGCTGATCAAAAAGTAGCAAGAGAACAGTCTCAATCCATTTGGACTAAGCCACCCACTAAGATTTACATCAGAAAGTCCACTGTTTAATTTCCAAATGAGAAGTTCAACCTTTTCTCTCCACATCAGTAAATCTAAGTCAGTTTGCAAGCTGGGAGGATAAGAGGGCAGCTCAGCACCTGTGCTGTTTGTGGGGTGGATAAAGGAGAGAAAAGTCAACTGTAAAGGTTAAATGAAGCCAGGTGCTTGGATGTGGGACTGAGGAGGTGAGAGCAGACTTCTTAAATGTATCCAACTGCTGGGGAATTCCCCAGTGGTATAGCAGCCTTTTTCATGGATTGCAAAACTCATTTGAAGGGTCAGATTTTAGTCTTGGGAGGTGAATATGAAGGGGGGGAAAGATTGTACATTTGTGGACAAAGGAGCTATCAGCAGTATGTGGAGTGTTTTGATGCCTCCCCATCTGATGGTCACTGTTGCACCAAGAAATGTTGATCTTGTGAAGAGAGTCTGATCACCTTTACAGTCTGAAACAGCTTGAAGTGGTTAGTGGTTTAACTGGATTCAGATTACAGTGCAGACATTATTTGCAGGTTTCACACTGTTTACCTGACAGGAGCTTGTTATAGCAGTCAGTCATTGGCTTTCTGAAATGCCTCCCTAGAACAGATCTCAGGCAGGGGAAAAACATGACAGTAGATAAAAGTATGTGGGAGAAATTCCTGGTTAAAATGAGGTAGGGATTCACCTGATTATGGTACTTTAGAGATATTTGAGAGGGTCTTCGTGGTGTCAAGGTGAGGTGTTAGTGTCTCTAAGCTCCCTATATCATCAGCAGACACAAGTCAGAAAAAAACACTCTGAAACTTCTTATAGAGAAAACTACCTGTCCATGCGCAGTAGAAGGAGGCCTAGCATCCTAGCTGAGGAGTTCTAAGATGCAGCTGTGTTGATAACTTCCAGCATGTCCCACCTGAGAAGGGGTTCAAGCTGGGTGGTGTGTACCTTGGTGAACATAGGGTCTGGCTGCCAGAACTTGCCCTGCTCCATTGCTTCAGTGCCCCTGGGGCTGACAGTGCTGGCTGTTAGCAGGACTGTGACTGTCAGCAGCTCACACTCTGGCCTTTTGCTGGAGACCCAAGTTCGTTTTACTTGGGGAAATGGTTTGTTTTGTTTCCTGTCTAGGTACAAAGCAGGGGTCCCAAGTTTGGGGAGTTTAACAAGGTAAGAAGCAAAATCAGGGAATCCAGCAGCTGGGAGGGGGAAAAACCCTGCCTAAGAGCTATACACTGACATTTGGAACAACTGCAGGCACTAACCTTCCCCTCAACTTCAAGGAGATGGGGAAAATAGGTATAACTAGCTGTCTTTCCATAATATTAATTGTATTTATCTCTGTTACTTTAGAGTCACGTGCTCTACCCCAAAGAGACACAACTCCTTGAAGTTTAAATAATGCCCATAGCAGAAGTGAGTGATGTGTGAACGCACCATCAGCATCAGAGATAAAAGCAAGGCATTGGGCTGGTTGAAGCACTGGTTTTGCAGGCAGTCAGGTCTAGATACGTCAAAGTCAGGGTACAAAGCAAGGATTTCTAAACCATGGAAAAAAGGCTTCATCTCCTTTATAAATTGTGGTGGTACCTGTTCATAAGTTGCTTAGCTTTTAAGTTTTTATTTCTAATGATAAAGTATTTTTACTCAAAATACATTTGAATTTATTCTCCTTAATTCTGTATAGAATTTCAGATCGTATAAAGGGATTTTCTTCTGCTAAAAGGTTTCCCACCTAAAATGCTTACCCGGGCTGAAAAAGACAAATCCAGATCCTCATTAACATTCCTACACAGCAAAATTTGCACTCCATAAGCACTTTCCAGTGTATTGAACTACCCCAAGTCAAGAAGGCTGCAGTAATTCAAGGAGGCAATGCTGTTCCATCAGGGGCTGCTGTTTGATGTCAGCAAGATTGGTATTCCAAGTTAGCTGAGATTTTTCTCAGCTTTGGGTTTCCCATTTTGAGTAGAATTTCTGAATAACTTGAATGTCATCAGTCATCTTGTGCTATCAAAGGGAGATGGCTTCCTCCCTAAGGGTGTTTAGCACACAGATTCCCCTAGAAAGAAGCATGCCCAAGAGCAGAGCTGTGTGTGTGCTTGGGTGTTTAGAGTGGGGTGCATTTCCACAGCATCCCCTATCAGTCAGTGAGTGCTCAGTGCTGCCCAGGCCGTGCCCAATCCAGGCTCTCCCCTCGCGCTGGCATCGTGGAGCAGCTCGCCTTCCAGACAGGCCAGTGTGGGGAATTAAACCAGGTAGAGATGATTCCTTTGGGGGTATTTTTAAATATGATGAACTAACTTGGTTCCCTAAACTCTTGGTTCCCTGTAAACTCTGCTCTGGGCTAGTTTCAGTTTGCTGGAGCTGCTGGGGAGATGCATCCTCCGTCCCGCAGAATCCAAGCAAAATCTCCCAGGAGCAAAGGGATATTAAGCTATTAATGCTTAGCTTGTAACTCTACATTTACAAGGACAATATTTTTTTTAGTTTCCTTTTCCAAAGCTTCCAACCCAATTTAAATCACCAGACTGGATGTGCAGAAATAGTTTGCCTTGTATTCAATGAAGTTGTTTCAATAGCTTCTAATTAAACTGTTGTCACTTGGTGTAAAGCCTGATGAATGTGTGTGCTGAAGAACTGCAGGAGTTAAGGTTTCTGCTCTGGCAGCTGCTGCAGGGAGCCCTTGGCAGTAAGTGCTGTGTCATCGACGTGCATGAGTCCAAGTGGGAATCCATGACAGGGTTTTCTCTGGTTGCCCTGCAGGCTGAACTCGGCTCCAGTGAAGGGCTTTGAAAAAGATGTGGGTGGCAAGACAACTCTGCGGATCACATATCCTGAAGGTGCAATCCAGAAAATGGAGCAGTATGAGAAGGATTCCCTGTTTGTTCTGGCAGGATTCAAATGGCAGGATTTCAAGTGGCTGAAATACATTGTTTACAAGGAGAAAGTGGTAAGAATGCTGTCAGTGACATTGTGAAGGTCAGCTGCTTAGAAATGATGGACAGAGATGATATCACAGTCATATTTGCCATGTTTTGGTCTGAGGAGAGTTCCTCTGTGTGTCCTGCTGCATTTGAGAGAAGGCTTTTATTACCTTCATGGGCTTCATCTTTAATTAAATATGTTTTACAAAGGCATCTCTCTGTAACCTGACCTTGCATCACAGATGAGGCTGTTAGGATTATGTTAGTGTGTACTATGAACAATGAAATTAGATCTTAATTATTTTAAAGACTGTAGAAAATATCACCTTTTGCATTGATTTTATGGACTCTTAGGATTTAAGAGCTGCGGAAGGAAAAGACTAATGGCAAGGGGAAGAAATGAGAGCCTAGGGATAAGGATGTGATGGCACAGGAGGGGAGGAGACAGCAGCAGCACAACTTGTCACTAAGGCTGCAGTCCCAGACTTGCTGTGACCAGCTGATCATCACAAGCCAGTCTGTTTTGCCCAGTCACTGCAGTGCTCAAATTCATGATTTGTGTTTGGCTGAAGTATCCCCCAGAAGAACAGTATCAAGTCTAACTGGAAAACACTGAAATGGTGAATCAATTGCTTTCCCTATGTAAATATTTTCTCTTGGTTGTGTTAGTGCCCTTCTGAAGTACCATGGATCTGTTACTAGCTAGGGTTATTCTCAGGAATTCTCTCATCCTAAATGTCATCAGGTTGTTATCAGTGACTTCTCATTCAGTAGTTGGTTTGTCTTTATCTATTGTCATGAAATCCGGAATAAATACCCTCTATTTGGATATAGTTAGTGTTTTGCAAACATGTGTCTGTTTTCTAATGTTCTTTAATGATTTTTCAGCAAATAACCAGACAAACAGTTTAATGTTCAGAGGATAGGATGTTATAACGTGTGTTTCAAGACAGAGAGAGGAGGTTGGCAGCTCACTCACTATATATAGAATGAAACAATCTGGGACTATAATTGTATACGGATATTACACAGATAGCCTTAAGGGCTCATACTTTGCTCTTGTTTCACACTGGCACCAACTTGCAATTATTTTCCTTGTACCAGAGGGATGAAGTTACCTGTCAGCCTCTGGGCAAGTACAACTGGGCTTTCGTAACATGAATAATTGAGTCAAAAGTAATTTTCTTTGTTTTATGTCACAGTCTTGTTCTTCACTCTGGGCAAGGAAAAGCCCTGGCAGTGTCAGTGCCCTGCAACTTGTTGGGACTCCTGCTCTTTAGCTTGAGATCCAAAGCATGGATTGGTTTACTTGGAAAACAATTCTATTTCCACCTGATGCCTGCAGTCATGTGGTCATCGCTAGACTCGGGTGCAGTATGCTCTGCTTTCAGAAAGATGCACTAATAATGTGTTAAAACTTGCCAGAAGGCTGGGGAGAGTGATTGCAGAATCTTAACTAACAGCTTCAGTGCCCAGCCTGGCAGAAGAAACTTGAGTTCTTGCATTGCATGTTACTTCAGTGCTTTGTCATAAGGAGCAGTGCCCAGAAGTGTACATAGTACAGCCAACAGAGGAGCAAACAGCTGCCTCTCACAGTTCTCATTCCCTGTACAGCTTCTGGTTTCACTGCCTTTTCCACAGTGGCACCTGAGTGTCCAGTTCCTGGAGTCTCTAGGGCTCAGGAAGAACTGAAGAGCAGCTGCTTCCCCAGCTCCACACCCTGTGCTTGTGCCATTGGCTCTTCTGCCAGAGCAGCATCATACCCTTGCCCCTCCTAATTCTTTCTTCCAGAACACTTCTCTCTAGAGGTCCCTTCCAATCCCTAACATTCTGTGATCCAGTTTTCCGTATTCCTTTGGAAGAGCTTTCCAGCATACCTGCCATTCTTTCCAGATTCATGTCCTCTGCATCTTAATAAACATACTTTTTACTCCATCATCCAGTTGATCATGAAAACACTAAACAAAGTTGGTTCCTAGGCAGACCCCAAAGTGAATAACATCCTTTCATTCCTAAAGTGAGCCCACTGAGAACTCGTCCTGGGTAGTTTTTTGGCCACATCTGAACTCGTATCACAGTAGTATCATTAATAACATTTTTTGTCATGTTTGTGAAAGTGATGTGTCAGGAGCCTTACTGAATTCAGTACATGAATTTACTGTCTTCTGCCCTATGATACTTTTTTTCCTGTATTAAGAAATAAGGGGTGTTGATTTGGTGTATGGGTTTTTTTCAATCATGATTCACTCCTGACAAATCCACCTGGGTTGCTACTCAGTCTTCTTTTTTTTTTTTTTTTTTTCAGCTGCTTACAAATAATTAATCTTGCTCTTCAGAGAATCAAAATCATAAGTCAGCTCTCTTCCCTTTTCTTTGTCTTCTTAAGACACTACTGTCCATTTTTCTGTCCTCTGACACCGCACCTTTTCTACACAAGTTCTCAAAGGGAATCACTGCTGTTTTTTTGAGGCTGCTGAGACAGTTCATTGAATACTTTAGGATGCAGGTGACTGGAAAACATCTGTCTTGTGATCTCTAGTCAGATGTCTCTCTGTTTGAGGCTGAGATCTTGCTGTCACTGCCCTTAGCTGCAAGCAGGTGGCTAGTACAGCTGCTTTTATGAGTGGAAACCATTGCAAAAAGTGATGTCTCTTGGCTAGAAGAAATGACCCAGCAGAGAACTAAGAGTGCTCTGGGAGTGAGACGTGGGCGTCTGTTTGTTCTGGTAGCAAGAGTCAGTGATTTTACCAGTGTGTGGTAAGTTCAGAATGATGCCTGCCCACTGTGCTCTGAGAAGAGTTTATTTCTTAGCTGATTTGCTAGAGAAAAGGGAGTTTCTTCCTTTGCTAGATTCATGTACTTGTATGACCTAGGAATATGCCACTGTCCCTCTGACAGAAGTGGTTACACTCAGGAGACTTACCTCTGGACAGAGTTAAGGGGACTGGGAGCATCCTGCTAAAGAACATGACTGCTGGGGAAGTGGACACATTCATCCCAAAAATGGGCCAGGCTTTTCCCTCTGATGTTTCCTTTGGCCCTGAATGTCACTGGCAGCTGCACGTGTCTGTGGTACAGTCACGGTGGGGTGTGAGACTCTGAATTCCTCCTGACACCAGACCTGGAGCTGCTTGACCAGAGATTTTGGGCCAGTTACTGGGATCCTTGCTTAGCCCTCTCTTGAGTACATGAAATCAAAAGGAGTTTATCTGAGAATGGCTGTTTATTGCTGGGGTCAGTGATCAGATAAGCTTATTCTGCCTGCAGCTGAGAGGGATTTGCTCTGTGTTATGTTAGTCTTTTGGCAGCACTTGCATACTGAGGAAGGGATAAGTGCTTTGCAGAGAAGAGGATTTTCAGGAGATGTTATAAGGAAAAAAATCAGTGTGATACAGAAGCAGCAGCAGAATGGTGAGGCAGAGGATTTGATGTGTTCCATGCAGTCTGGTGCAGTAACCTTCTGGAGACCTGTGTGATGCCTTCGTGCCCTGAGATGCACTGTATGAAGAAAGAGGAACAGTGGAATATGGGCCAGAATAAAAGTAAAAGCTGCTTTTTGATTCACACTAAAATAGAAATATCTGGCAGCAAATTCAAACAAGAGAAAATGTTAATCCAGCAAAAGGACAGGTTGGGCTAAATATTCAACACTAGCAACAAACCAGAGTTCTGAGTGAGCTGGCACTCAGAATTTCAGGTCTGGTAGGAAGTTAGGGCAGTGCTGTATTGCTGGAGACTGTAGATCTGCCTTTAAGAAGGGAAAAGGTGGATGAATCTGAGCAATAAAACCCTGGTAATCTGATTTTGGTCCTTTGACAAGCATTAGAATAAACTGAAGGAGAAGATAATTGCACTTGTGGCAAGTAAATGGGGGAGAATGGCTGTGGGCTGGAGAGAGGGGAGGTGGTCAGCACAGGGCAGTTTTGCACCAGGCTGCCCTAGTGTCAGTGCACAGGTGGAAGGGAAATGTCCTAGAGCTGCATGGAGCCCCATGAACCCACAGCTGTGGCCCAGGGGTCACAGAGAGGAGTTGTTTTTGTGTGTGTAGGAACTGATCTGGCAGTGCTGATTGCAAGAACCTGCCAGGGACCCCTCTGATAGACCCAGAGGTGGATGGCTCATGGACAGGTTCAGCACACTTACACTCTCCTTTGGGCTGTTCTTGTGGCCAAGAGACCAGTGTGTGTTGTGACCCACACTGCCTGCTTTGCACGATCACGATTGCACCATCCTGCATCACCCCGTGTCTCTCAGTGACAGAAGCTCTTCCTGAATACCCAAACTATGAGAGGAATTTTAGGGGGAGGGAGGTTTGGCTGTGCACTGCTCTACTAAAAGAATGGTCAAAAGCTGAAGACTGCTCCGTTGTGTGGAGAGCAGATGCTTCCTGAAACAGAAGGAGGAATTTCCAAGCACCGGTTACTGAAAGCAGCCCTCACAGCCTGGAGCTAAGGCTGACTCCAGGGTGGTTTTTTCCCCGTCACTGATGAATCACAAGGAGCTGCCTTGCTTGCTAGGGCTCACTTCCCTGAACATCTGGCACAGGGGAGTGAAAGCCAAGTGAGGGCAAAGGTTTCACTAGAAATTGGCAGCTCACGAGCTTCCTCCTCGGCAGTAAGGAGCCTTCAGATGCTTCCAGCAGGACTCTCCAGAGCTGTGCCAGGAGGAGTCACTTGTCTGAAGGGCCTCGAGGCCTCCTGCCATGGGGGAAGTCATGGGAGCAAGGCCAGGTTTGTCTGGTTGTCCCGTGCAGGGATGTTCCTCCTGTGGCTGCTGCTTCTGGAGATCTTGTGGAGGTGGCAGCAATGGATTTGGGGTTTTTTTTTACCTTTTAATTGGGAGCTGCATTTCTGCTTTAAGCCAACGGGTTACTTCTAGTCCTGCTAAAGCATGTGACACCACCTTGCCTTGGCCAAGCTGTTTACTAAGTTAGGGCCAAAGCCAGACTCCTGCCCAAGCCTTCACTGTCTGCTGAGGATTTTGCTTCTCTTCTTCCCTCCGTGAATGGCCTTGTCATGCAATGTGTTTGCTGGGGCAGACTGTGCGTGTCACAGCCTTGGAGTACACTGCAGATTCCTTGGATTGTGAAATAGCCTTCCTTGCCTGGGGGATGTTTTTACATCCCTGAAAAAAAAAAAAAAAAAAAGAAGACTAAGGAGCCACCATGCTCCTCCTATTGGATTTAGGAAAACAGTGAGGCTGTGCATCTGTTCTTGCTGTAAAGTTTCATCCATGTGCAGGCATTTCCAGTTTGGAACTGGAGCCCAGGCAGCCAAGCCCTTCAGCAGGCAGTTTCTCTGGGTCTGGGCTAGGGAGGGAGAACCTGCTTTTTCCAGTGTTGTCACTTGCCTTTGACAGATGGAGTCGCCGCTGACACTTTCACTCCAGAATCTGCTTCTGGATTGCAAATACTTCCCTTTCCTCCTCCCTGGGGCTTGCTGCTTTTAAATATTTGTATATGGGTGTTTTTTTCAGTTGTAAAGGGCTGTGAGAAGGACTCAACTGGTTTTGGTGAATCCACCACCATTTGTCCTAATGGATTCAGAATGCAAAGCTTGGTTACAGTTTGTGATGCCTGACTGAGCCGAGAGAGCTCTGGCCTGTGCCTGGGTAGGCACTGCCTGGTGTCCTCCTGCTCTCCTAGGGCTCGGCTGGCAGGGGATAGAGGCTGAAATTGCTGCTCCATCATAAACAAGGAGAAGCTTTTCAGTTTGTAAGTCAGCTTAAAATTTGTCCCATTTCTTGAATAATTTTGAGTGTCTGCCTCAATAGCCATTTCTAACTGACCCCTTCAGCAGTGTGACCTGGCTGCTGAGCAAGGTGCAGAAAGGCCATGATAAGGTTGCATAAGGGAGGAGGCAAGAAAGCCCTTGGAGTGGTGATTGTCCTGCAGTACTAGCAGGTGCAAAAGGCCATTTCCACTCGTGGAGCATGGGGGGGGATCTATGAGGAATTGCAGAGAACACCTGATCACATCATCAGGGTGGCTCAGTGCCTTGGTGGAGGCAACTGAACAAGCACGAGGTGTTGAAGCAGAGAAAGTGCCTCGTAATAAGTGAAAGCACGAGGCAGAGTCTTCTTGGCTCTTACCAAAGCTCTGACTAAGAAGACATAGGAGAGTCTGTGATGTATTCTGTGGAGAATATTCTGTATTCCTTTGATAAAGGGTAGCTAGGAGTTAGTTTGAATTTCTGGGATAATTTGGGACAACAGACCTTTTTTTTTTTTTTAGGTTGTGATGTCTTTCTGGCTCTGCAGAAGGCTGAGGGGTTGTGCTCCCAAGGTCAGGATCTGTTCCCCCAGTGCGTTGGTGGGAATCAAGGGGAGCAAGGAAGACTTGCATATGAAAAAAAGAATCCTTCTCTGTGACTGGCCTGGGAGATCAGAGGCGTTTTGAGAGATGTAAGAAGTATGAACACTGGTGCCCTATAAGAGAAAATGAGCCAGTTTTTCTTCAGTCATGATTAGAATAAAGTCTGTAAATATAAAAAAGTCAATATATAGGTGTGCTATATAAAATGCTGTCCTTGCTGACCAGCAGAGAGAGGAGGCTTTGGTACTGTGCTGTACTTGTAACAAGCTCTCAGGTAACACTGTGGTGAGTACCAAGCAGGAACCTCAGTAGACTAATGACCCAGTTTGCAACATAGAAGCCTTGGGGGAGCCTGATTCCTAAAGGAAGGGTTTTGGTATGGGAGGTGCAGGCTGCAGCTTGCCCTTCACACATACCTGTATGCAGCAGCAGCATCAGATCAGGCAGGTCACTGCAGAGCTGGGAGCTGCTCCCACCCAGGCGTGCTGAGCGTGTCTGAGTGTGCGGCCAGGGGCTGCTCCACTGCCACTACCTCCAGAGTGGCTCCTGCAGCAGATGGATGCACACTGGGCAATAAAACAGTCAGCTGTAGAAAACTAAAAATAGCTGCAATTTTCTAGATGAAAAAACAAAACAAAACAAAAAAAAACACCACAAAACAAACAACAATAACAACCAACCATCCAAAGTTTGTGGGGTATCTATATCTATAGGAATTGCATCATTGATTACCCCAATTTTAGACATTTTCATCTTAAAATCCAAAGTTAGTGTTGGTGTGCCTGCCCTTGCAGTCATTCCCACATCTTGCATGGGGTTTGTTATTTTATTTTTTTTTCCTTTTTTGTCCATTTCTTTGCTTGATATTACCTGACTCCATCCTTCCTTGCTCTAGGCTTCCTATTAAAAAATGAGAAGCATTTTCTCATGTTAGGCTCCTTAAAGAACCCTTATCCCTCAATGCAGAAAAGACATGGACCTGATGGAGCGGGTCCAGAGGAGGGCAACAAAGATGATCAGAGGGCCGAAACACCTCTCTTATGAGGACAGGCTGAAGGAGCTGGGGTTGTTCAGCCTGGAGAAGAGAAGGCTCTGGGGCAATCTTATAGCAACCTTCCAGTACCTGAAGGGGGCTACAGGAAGGCTGGAGAGGGGCTGTTTACAAGGGCCTGTAGTGAAAGGACGAGG
>JANHGL010023676.1:0-14121 GCA_024611195.1 Ceyx melanurus | reverse complement strand
GTTTACAAGGGCCTGTAGTGAAAGGACGAGGGGTAATGGGTTTAAATTAGAGAAGAGTAGATTTAGACTGGATATCATGAAGAAGTACTTTACCTTGAGGGTGGTAGGACAGTGGAATAGGCTGCCCAGGGAGGTGGTTGGGGCACCATCTCTGGAGATATTCAAGGTGAGGTTGGACAAGGCTCTGACCAACCTGGTCTAGTTAAGGGTATCCCTGCTCACTGCAGGGGGCTGGACTAGATGACCTTTGGAGGTCCCTTCCGGCCCTAAACATTCTATGATCTGCCAAGACAGCATCACCTTCATTTCTGGCTCAGTGATCATAGCTGTGATGTGAAAATTAGAGAACTCCAGTCAGAATTGTATTCTTTAGTTCCTTTTCCTTCACATTGTTCTTCAGTGAAGAGACCCAAGCAGAATTTACCTCCTGAAGAGACTGAAACATTTCTCTTAGGCCTTCCTTTCTGGGATTGCCTCCCCATCCTACTTTATCCTGAGACAATTTCTTCCTAAAATTGCCATCTTCTTATCTCCTCTGATGTCTGCTGCCATCCAAGTGACAGTTACTGTCCTTTCCTAGTTATTTGTCACTCTTTCCTTCTTCATCCATGACTCAATCAAGGTCAGAAAAGATAAAAGAGTTGCGGTTTTCCCCCATCTCTAGGAAGTCTCTACAGAGGGATCAGGACAGGCTGGATTAAGGCTCTACAGAGCGATCTAGACAGGCTGGATTAAAGGTCTCATGCCAGTTGTGTGAGGTTCAACAGAGCCAAGTGCCAGATCCTGCAGCTGGGTCACAGCCACATGCCACAGTACAGGCCCAGACAAGAGAGGCTGGAAATTGCCTGACAGAAAAGGATCTTGGGGTGTTGAATGAAGACATCTGAATATGAGCCAGCATCATGCCCAGGTGACCCAGGAGACCAACAGCATCCTGGCTTCTCTTAGAAATGGTGTGACCAGCAGGGCAAGGGATTTAGTTTGGACTTGAGGAAAAATTCTTGACAGAAAGAGTTGTAAAGCACTGGAACAGGCTGCCCAGTGGTTGCATCACCATCCCTGGAGGGATTTAAAGACATATAGATGTGATGTTGAAGAACATAGTGGTGGACCTGAAAGTGATGTGTTAACAGTTGGACTTGATGATCGTAAAGGTCTTTTCCAGCCTAGATGAATCTATGATTTTGAAAAGCCAGGTGAAGGGCCAGTGCAGCTGTCTGTCTTACAGAGCACCTGCCAGGCTCTGGCAATATTCAGGCATCGACATTATGCAAATCCTGGTGGGTCCGTTTCAAGGTCAGAGTGTGTGTAAGCTCAGGTGGCACTGATTGGCTGCACTGATCAAAGGTAGTCTTGGAATATCTGAGGAAATGAAAAGAAACTCATTCCAAGCATGATGCAGATCTTAATGAAACACACAACTCCACAAACATCCTGATTGCCTGATGTCCTGCTCCCCCATGTCTCCCTCCTGCACCACCATACTCTCAGACTTCCTCCACCTCAGCAGTACCCAGTATGCTCTGTGCTCCCTTTTTTCCCCTCACTGCTGCCTGGTGGCTGCATCTTCACTGGCCCATACAGATATGACTGGGCAGCTGGCAGACCAAATGAACCGGAGAGTGCTGAGCTTGCACGACAGGCTTCTCTCCACCTGGCCTCCCATGGAGATGTGTGGGTGTCTCCTCCATCCAGACATACAAGGCTTCATCGCCAGTGCAGCTTGTGCCTGCTGAGGATAGTGCATCACCCACATGTGAAGCAGATGTTGCACATCTGGAGCAGTACATCCTGGAGTGTGAATCCAGCACATGGAAGCAGTCAGAGAACATCCATGGAGACCTCGCCCAGAGGGTGTCGGCTATTCATGCAAGTGTTAGTAGAATAAAGACGTTCTGTGTTAACACTTCAGTAAAGAACTACAAGAATCATTTGAAGTCTGCAAAGCCTCCCTTAATCTAAAAGATTCAAGTTCCATTTATTTAGTTGGCACGTGAGATTTACTTGTAGTCTCTGTCTACCTAGAGGGAACATTTTTTTCTCAGAAGACTTTTAATTTAGTAGGAAGTAGTATATCTGAAGCTAGGCAAATAACCAAAAAAGGCAGTACATTTATATCAGTATAATTATATTTGCTACCTATGCCCTACAGGCTTGATTAATTTGCTCTTGAAGTCTTAAGAGTCAAGACTGGCTCTCTTAGTAAAGTTCTACACAAGCAAGATGAGAGTACAGGATGGAAGGAGAAGCTGCTGATGGAGGAAGCACTCCTGGATGCTGCCAGGGTGCTGCCAGGGTCTCTCTTGACCTCTCGAGCAGTGCTGGTGGCAGAATGTGGTGGTTAAGAGCTGAAGCTGGGTAATGTTGGCCTGTACAGATGTGATTTCCTAGAAATGAGTGCTTATAAATTCCAAATCACACCTTTGCAGAGGTGAGCACTGAACACCTTCATCTGAAATACAGAGTTAGTCCAGGATCTGGGAGAATCCTGTTTCCTGCAAGTGCCCAGCACAGAGCTACACTCTGGTGTGGCCTCCTCACCACCCCGTTCTGTTACTCTGGGAACCCCTGTCCTCACTCTCTGACCCATTCACTGACTCCAAGGAGCAGGATAGCAAACCAGCAATGCCCTTGACAGCTTGTCATGGAACTAACTTATTTACTTCATCCAGTTGTCTTCAGTGCTCACAGCAAACCTTGCTCTTCCTGAGGTGCAGTGAGCTAGTGCTGTTTGTGCATCCCAAGGGCTTGCTGGAATCCCAAAGGTGAGCAACCTCCAGCATAACAAAATTCCCAAGCAGAGCCCCTCAGAAAGGCTTTCACCACCCTGGGATGCTGTGAGTTCACCCGTGTGCAGGGAGACTTGTGGAGGAGGGGAAAAAACAATTGCTTTGATTTTGTAAATAAAAATCACATGCTTTCTGTCAGTGGCTGAAAAGAAGCTGCCCCCTTCACAGCTCCAGGAATTTTGCTATCTTGAGTTTTTAAATAATTTCTTTTGTTATTATTTTAAAAAGGGAAAAAAAAAAAAGTCTGTACAGTAAATATTTATCCAAGATGTGTGGTTGTTAATACACTCCAGTCTTCAGTCATTTTGTATGGTGTCATGATGACAGATGTTAATTCAGAAAGGAATAGATTGGACGATTTCTGCCTGAAACACATGTGTTCCTTGGCTGGCCTGCTCACTCTGCCTGAGCAATTTGCAACCTTGTCTCTGCCTTGAGGCACCGAGGGCTCCAGGACAGGGGTTGGCCTCTATCTCTCTCCAGTTTGCTGTAATAAATACTGAGATAACTGAATGCCCCCTGGGCTTTTATCTTGCCCAGCTTGCTCCAGCTGCATGTGGTGCTTCTGGTTCTTCCAAAGGCTTCACAGCAGCTTCTTTCTGCAGGACAGAAAGATGCTCTGTGGGGGGGGTGACCCCTGCCCTCCTCCCACTCCAGATTCTGCTTCTCTCCTACCTTAATACTCATTATTCTGTTGTCCTGACCACAGGAGCAAAAATATACCAAGCCATGTGAAGGTAGCAAGCAAGAGACATTCCAAGAGACCTCACAATTCCTTTGTAGTATTTCTAACAATTGTGAATTTATGGGATGTGTCTAATGGTGTTTCTTTTCTTCTTACTTAAAACCAGTTTTGTAAGACAGTATTTTATTTTATTCTATAACATTTTTTTCCATCAGAGCACAAAGCTGAAGGCAGATGGCCACACTGCTGGGCAGACAAGGCTTCTCTCAAGTCTGCTTGGCCATTTTCTGTGAAATGCACTTTGCCAAAAGCTGACAAATACAGAAAATACCAACCCTGGCCCAGGCAATCAGCACTTGGCTCTTTGAGGAAAAAACTTCTAAATGTAAATGTTGTGTTTAGATTGCAGCTTATTTAAATTCTCATCTTTTAAGAAAATTAAATCACATTACTTGAAAACCCTTCTTTTGTAAACCACCTCTTATTAATGCAAGTCTAGGAGCTTTCTGGCATCTCCCCAACCCTCAGTTTTTGTCCTTTCTGCTTTCTCCTCCTAAAGGATGCTGAATAATTTGTATATATTCTATATGTACACTCAGTGAACGTACAAATTATTTGGCTTCACATTTCAGCAAAGATGCCAGAACTGGAGAAGACAGATTTTCTGTGTACTCTTGCTGTAAAAACAATGTACAAACTTCCCCAGAGCCTCACTTTAAGATAGCGATGAGGGTTTCTAGGCCATAATTCTTCTTGTGGCGATCCTTTAGCTTTTTTTTTTCCTTTGTTGTTGTAATGTGCCAAGAGTTTAGTTTAAGTATGTGTTGTTTAATGAGCTGTTTGTATTCAAACTCACAAACCAGTTCAGCTCCCTAAAAAAGACTGCTGATGAGTGTCCTCAGATACCCTGGGCTGCCCTGGTGTTCTGTCACCAAAACCTGCAAAGACAGCTTGTAGATTTTCTTTTTTTCTTTTTTCTTTTTTTTTTTTTCTTTTTTTTTTTCTTTTCCTTTCATGCAGGCATTTTGTGCTGTTGCAAGTGGGGCAGGTAGCTGTGCTTATAACTGAGATCACCTTATGTTTTATGTTATAAGCAATGGGGAAAACACTCTATCATATTATTACTCTGTCATTTTTGAGCTGATGGTTTCCATGCCATGTGTTTCACACAGCTGGAAGTTTCAACTGAAATAACGTAGCTGTCTCTCAGGAGGAGGCTACTGAAGATCACAGGTTAAATAAAAAAACAAAAATAGTCTCCTACTGCTCTTTTCCTGAGATTCTCTGATTGTTCAGGGCAGCAGCTGGAAGTCAGTGAGGCAGCTGCCCTGTCTGGGGCTGTCTTGTGAGAGCCCAAGTCTGTCTCTGATGTCCCGGGGGGCTGGTAGATGCTGGGCACAGTCTGTGCTACCAGGGCTCCCCTGCCTTGTCTGCACCATGCCCTCCCTGTGTAGTTAGTCAGGGTGCAGCATCTCGAGAGAGCCACAAGGATTTTCCCTTCAGTTTCTTCTACCCAAAGAGGATGGGGCATGGACAAGTCACTGGGGAGCAGGGAATCTCTCCTGGGCTCTCAGAAACCCCCTCTCCTCCTGCAGCCACCTGAGCAACATGAAGGAGCAGTGACCTGGTCTGGTGTATGGCGGGAGGGAGTATTGGAGGTTGAAGGGGGGTGGGTACTGGGGACAGCAGAGAAGGGAATTCTTTGCAGTCACCAGAGAGCTTCTCCAATAGTTCCAGGTTTGTTAGTTGTAAATAGTTCAGGAGCCCTATAAGAGGGTGTATTTTTCTCTGGCTGGTATGCAATACAGTAACTTTTACTGGAGCTTGGAGTAAGGACTGTGCCCTCTGTGGTGTTTTTCCTGAATTGATTTTTCTTGTGTGTGAATTCTTTTCTTGAGTTGTTTTGTTGGGTTTTTTTAACCATATGAGGTTACTCTTTAAGACTCTTCAAAGATCTTGATGGTTATAAAAAAAAAAAAATCAAGCTGCTAGAATTTTGTAAAAGAAAAAAAAAAAATTTAAAAAGTCAACCAACCCCAACATTGCATTCTCAATGTTAATTCAGCTCTCCTGTGCAGATGTTGTCCTTAATTACATAATTACATCCTGGCTCTTTTAGAATGCAGCTGTCTATCTAGTGAAGAGGGAAAACTGAGATTTAGACTAATTTCTGTAATGAAAGACATTCAGCCTTGGTATGAGCAGTTGCAGAAAGTGTTGTGGATGGGAGAGAGGAAAGGAGAGGAAGAAGAACGGTCTGTTTGCAGACACTGAAAGTTCCTATTGAGGTGGTGGCTTAGCCTTGGCCTGACCAATGTGATGCTGGACTAGTTAGATCTGAATTTCCCAAATCTGTTTAAGTCTTTTGGGGCAGATATGCAGGGGAGCTGGGTGTTCAGCAGCAGCAAAGTCAGTGGAGTTGTACTGTGAGTTTAACAAATGTTCTGAAAATTCAGCTTGAGGTATCTGAAGTAGAGCAGTGGAAACTGTGCTGTGGGCATTCCTCTTTTTATGGGGTCTCCCCATGCCAAACATTGCAGAGATACTCTAAATAAGAAAGCACTGCTTGTGAAACCCTGAGATCTATGGCCACATAAGAAAAACCCTGTGGCAAAATTAGGAAGAGACTGTTGGCAACAGCAGTCCTGAGCTGAAGCTCCAGAGTTATCCTGCTTCAGCACTTCCTAACTTGGCATCTGCCCTTTCAGCCATGGTATGATTTTTCATGTATGTTAAGTGAGTATGACATTTCATAAACCATGTCATAAAAATAATAGCAAAACAAAGGGCCTGGTCCCTTGCAGGAATAAAATGCCCTGTAAATAAAGATGATGCAGGGCCTGGTCTTCTTGGGATTTTCCTCAAACTGTACTACTTAAGATATGTTATCATTGAAGGGTTATTATGATTCACATTAAAAACAAAAACAAAACCAAAAAAAAACCAATATAAATGTAAATTATCTAAATCTGTTCCTTTTACTCATATCTTCCATCGGAGTAATTTCAAAATAGGAATATTTCTTCAAATTTTGGTTCCAAATCTGCCTTCCGTTTGGAACCGCAGGGCCTGTAGCACAGTCTGTCCATCACCCTGCTGGCACATGGTACAGACACATCTTCTGACACCTCTGCTGTGTGTAACCTGCCCTTTACGCTTTGATTTTTGAAACACTGCATTCAGCAGAGTCAACTTCAGTTTTTTTTCATGTGCCAAGTTTCATTTTCTTCACAGGACAATCTCTGTTTCAACAATGTTTTATCTTACGGCTGGATGCTGTGTTTTGCTCTCAGTTAGGTGGCTGAAACCATAGAAATACAGTAAGAATGAGGAATTCCTTTGTGTTTACAACATAGCATCAAAATAAATTTGCTCTCCTGACTCTTTAGAGCTGGTCTTGGCCTCATCCTGTGAATCAGAAGACAGCAGTCGGAGTTAGACCAGGAGGACAGGAGGCCCATGTCTGGCTGTAGCTTGGCTGTAGCACTGGAAGCTGTACGGGTCAAATGAAGTTTGTAGTTGAGTAGGAATATTTGTATTTGCTTTTCTTCTTATTCATAACATCTACTTGCAGGTAAACAGGGCAGGGACTTCCTACTGGCCGTGGGAAAGAGCACAACTGACCTGGTCCGTAGCACACCAGTGCCACTGTCACATCCCAGCTGGCATTTGTCACCACTGAGGTTGCTGGTGGCTGTGGACAGGGCAGCTTCCAGTGTCATGTGTGGCCACGGTGCCATATAGTGTCTGCAGCTGCTACTTGGAATTAAATGTCCCTTCTCTTGTGGTTTTCAGCCTGGTTATCAAGCCTAAAGAAACTAATGTCTAGCCAGTGTAGTGAAGTATTATCAGCTCAATGGCTCCAGAGAAGAAGCATAGTGAGATTTTTGATTAAAGAAAAAAAATAGTTCTAGTAATACCATGTATTAAGACGTGCTTTTGTCTCCATCGTGCTTTGCTGCACTTTGTCACTGAAAAAAAAATGGGTAGAAAATGTGTTTGGGTTTCACAGTGAGAAATGCTAGCAAAAGCTAAATTTGGAGGGTTTACAACCTGTCAGGAGTTCTCTTGGGTGCTGTGAGGCTGTGGGGAGATGGGAAATGGCCTGGGAAATTACAGCCATTTAATTTTATACATAGTCAGTGGGGGAGTATTTGGAGAGAAGAAACAAAAATAATAAAAGAAACAGTATTGTTGAATAGTCCAAGAGCTGAAACTCTTGACAGTGGGACAAAGAGAAGATGAGGGAAAAGCTTGAGCACAGACTGTAATATTCCTGCTTCAGGTAGGATGAGAGCTTTTCAGTGAGGCTGATAAGAGTGGACTCCAGAGCATTTCTACACTCTAGAAACTGAAAATTGGGAAATTCAGAACAAGTGGTGGCCATTGGAGCCGTGTGCAGAGGGTGATGAGGGTTTCTGCATCACTTGGAGAAGATTGGGTAAATACATTTGGAGTGTGGGCTGGTGGGTTTGGCAGTTGGCTGTCAACCCAGACCATGGGCTCTCAGCACTTGCTAAAAACTCCTTGTTGCTTTGATACACAGTGAAAATGATGCAAATTCGTTTATATTACCACTTGTAGAAGAGCATTTTCTAAGCCTCCATGTCTACTTGACTGCTGAGAAACGCAGCATTGACTGATAAGATGGTTGTTGTCTGAAAGAAACACATCTTCCACATCTAATCCAGTCATGCCCGAGCAGAAACCTTTCAAAAGCTCTGCAGATGGGTTGGAGTGGTCCTGCTGTACCCTGTGTTTGTGTGACAGTGAGTGCCTGTGGGTGACAGATGTAGAATGAACCACATTCCAGCCTAGGTGGGGGCAGAGATTCCAGTGAACTGTGTGCTCCCAGGCACTGTGAAGCCTTGTGAGTGCTGTGTTATCCCTTGGCTTTTTCTCTCCCTCATGCCTTCTTCTCCATTTTTTGGTGTTCCCAGAATTTAAAAAAGCAGTAACATTCATTTACCACAGGTTCCCTCTGTAGTCTTTTCATCTTTTTTGTTGCTTTGCAGCAGAATACTGCATACCTAGCATTTGCTCAACTTCGTGTTATGCTTAGCTGACCTTTACAATCTCCCTGTCCTCTTTCTTAGACATCTTCTGGAAGCAGTGCTGCTTGTACTCCAGCAACCTAGATAGGTACATCCATGTCATGAGGATGCAATAGCGTTTTACCCCTTGTTTTGCTTGGTGTATTAGAAATCTTGTTATTCTGGGAGACTCAACCTGTTTCTAGCTGTTTGTACCATTTATTGAGTTGTGTTTCTTTTTCCACATTTTGTTGTGATTCACCTTGGTAAATCTGAGAACAGGACACAAAAAAACTGAATGGAAAGAAAAATACAACTGCCTGTCCCTATTACCCTTCAGTATTCTGATAATGGACAGAAGCCTGGAGAAGAGGAGGTTCTGGAGTGACTTATTTCAGCTTTTCAGTGCTTACAGGGGGCCTGTGAGAAAGATGGGGAAAATCTTTTTACCAGGGCCTGTTGTGACAAGACTGGGGAAATTGTTTTCAATTAATGGATGGTCGATTTAGACTGGATAGAATAAGTTTTTTATGATGAGGGTGGTGAGACCCTGGCCCAGGTTGCCCAGGGATGTGGTTGATGCCCCTTCCCTGGAAACATTCCAGGTGAGGTTGGACAGAGCTCTGAGCAACCTGCTCTGGTTGCAAATGTCCCTGCCCAGTGCAGGAGAGTGGAACTAGATGAGCTTGGAGGGTCCCATCCATCCCAGACCATTTCTGATAATCAGGAAGGGAGATATTTCATCCTGAGACCCAACATGAAGCACTGCAGGCTTGGTCACTGTAGTGGAGAACCAGGGATGTCCCCAACCTCAAACTGGGAGTCTGAGCTCCTGGATCTGGCAGGAAAAGCCTGTGCCTTCCCTTACAGTGCCTGCTGCTCCTCAGATGGCTGGCTGCCTGTCTCCTCCCAGTCTAGAGCAGGACAGTGTTCCCCATGGGAAGCTATTGCTTTGGAAGCCTCGCTGAACATGTGTCCAATCCGATGGAACAGCCATGCCAGGAGCAGCCAAAGCTGAGCATCAGTGGGAGCTCGGAGCCTGGGAAGGGACTGCACTCCCCTCAGCTCCATGGGGCTCCCCTCAGCTCCTGTCAGCTCCCCGGGGCTCCCCTTGGTTCCCTGGGACTTCCATTGGCTCCCTGGGGCTCCCCTCAGTTCCCCAGGGCTCCCCTCAGTTCCCCAGGGCTCCCCTTGGCTCCCCAGGGCTGGCAGTTGTGCTGCTGCCACTGCCTTTGGTAGCTTCCCAGTGACAAGCTGCAGAACAAAACCACAAGGCTTGAGATACGGCTCAGAGGTACAGGGTTTGTAGAACCAAACCACAGGGCTGGGAGTTTCAGGAATTATAAGCCAGGAAACCCGTTTTAACTTCTTTAGCCCTATAGGGGACTTCGCCACTGTGAAGGTGGAACTGTGAGAGCTGTCTGTTGAGATTCAGTTCTCCCTGCAATTGCTTTAGGAGAGAAGACACTCCAAAAGGAAAGATTACCCCTGGTGTCCATCAGTAACAATATTCAGAAACCTGCCTGGAAGAGTTAAAGGGAAGAACACAGAGCAAATAGAAAGGGGATAAACCAGAGCAGTTCCAGAGCAGCATGTTAGGCGAGGAAAACAGGGAATAGTCTGGATGAAGGACAGGAGGAGCAGCCATGCAGGAGGGACCAAAGCAGACAGGTGGCAGTCCCAGACAGGGATAAGGTCCAGGTTCATTCTGCACCAGCAGGGGTTGAGAGAACCCCAGGTATGGTGTTGGTGCTTCGAACAGCACTGGCAGTATCAGCTGCTGGGATGTGTGCAGTTATCTCGTGAACAGCTCAAGCAGCAGCAAAGAATAAAAATCTCAAATATTTGTCATCTTCTTTTTCTTCTCTTCTCCTCTCTTCTCTAATGTTCTGTGGGTAGTGTGAAAGCCCTGTAAAACCTACTTAAATCCCAGAACTTCTGCAGAATCTCTTCTAGAGTGTGAGGCCAAACACAAGGAGACTTTTGCCAACTTCAAACAGCTTGCAGACCTTTGGTTTGAATTGTTTGAAAAATTTCAGCAATGCTGTAATTAGAGTTGCACACGAAATCATAATTGAACTTACAAATTTTTTTTAGTTTCAAGATCACACTTTATTTTTCCGGGGTGTGCCTGCTTAAACCCATTATAAGATGGTTTTGCTGAATGAGTAGCTGTTCAAAATTTTGTTTGTCATCTTAATTTCTGTGAGACCTGGAGTGTGCTTAATGCAAGTGGCATCTGTGATTTTTTAAATGTATTTATTTAATTCCCCACCCCTCCTCCTTCTCTGGAACTGAAAGGCCTCTGCTTTACATGTGCCTGTAGGAAATTCCAAAGGTTCCATATTTATCCAATTTTTAATGAATTTTCACAGGGAGGCAAAACTCAGCTGACATACCAAATCCCTCAAATCCTTTGGTCAAATGGATGGTGGAATTTATTAACATAGAGAAAGTTAATTTATTTTTTAATCTATTTTTTTTAACAGTGGTCTCATTCAGTGGCTGAAGATGTGGAATTACAATGGGAAGTGTTAGACTGCTCTAATACGAGGCATCCTTCCTTATTCAACTCTGAGGGAAGAACATGACTCTTAATTGGGATTCTTTTTTTCCAATTTAGCACCCTGAGAACTCTCTGCCATTGGCAAAATGCAAACTTAAGCTCGTGGCAGCAAAAGAGTGTTAAGCTTGGGCAGGTAGGATCCAAACAGGGCAGTGACAGAGCTTGGCTGTTGGGGCTGGCCTGGCAAAGGGGCTGCAGCCCCAGCTCCCTCGCTGCCCCATCACCTTCTGGGAGCCAAGAGCCACAGCCTTCCTTCTCCAGGCTCTGAAATTCAGCAGCTAAAGATAGCATGGGATTGGTCCAGAGAAGCCTGTCTAAGGTGTTTAGCAGCACGGGCAGAGTGTGAAAGGCAGCAGGCATGGTGTGGCAGAATGACCCTGGATAATTACAGAGGTAATCACCACTGGGCAGGAGAGGCTCCCAGGGCTTTGGCAGGGGGATTATCAGCACAGTTGGTAGTGCCTGTAAAGTCCCTGCTAAGTGTAGCAACTGTAAAGTCAATGTTAAGCTGCAAGCAACCCAAAACTGGTGTCAATAATGACTTCCAAAGCACGTGTGTTTTATGTGGTGTCTGCCTCTTGCTTGTGGAGATCACAGGGAAGATGGCTCTATGCTGCAAGGAGGTTTCAATCAGATTACCCTGCCAAAGCTGATGGTTAGCAGATTAAAATTCTTGCCATCCTCCCTGTGCCTCGCTCTGAATTTTAACCCAAACAGAAGTGGAATGTTTAGAATGCAAATGTTCTGTCAGACCTGGCACACAGAGCCTGCAGCTGTTTGGAGGGCAGTGCCTGCTGTAGCCAGCAGCATCTAGACCAGGAGGGGCAGTAGCAGAGCAGTGTGGCAGAGAGGCACTCATGCCTCACTGGGCAGGGCAGCACTATTTTAGGCCAGTGTTCTCCCATGTTTGCAGGGTGAAGACTTTAAATTAAGAAAACAATCTATTGGGTAAACATAAAGAACATAGTTGTTTTTTCCCTTGTACTGGGAACATCCAGGACTCTTCTTCACAAGGCAAGATGGCACCTTTATAAGCTTACAGCTTAATTCACATGAAACCTAAGAGAAGAGGATAAATGTAGGATAAAGTGGGAAGCGTGTAGCTCACACTTAAAGTAGAGCTGTACGGTCATTTTTAGCTCTCTGAATGTTCTTGAAGGCATTTACTATCTAAGGGTGCATTCCCTGGGAGGCAGGTGGGAGTGATCACAGCATGTGCTGGAATGCTTGAGCAATTAACCAAACTGATTGAAGAGCCTTTAACCAAACAAACTGAAGTGCCAATAAGAGTGAAAAGATAGCACCAGAGAGGGAGGTTATTTGGCTGAAGCCCACGCCTCTGTCTTCCTCACACTTATGATCCAGACAAGCTCAAGTACATCTGCACATGCTGCTGTCACCCCTCCAGGATTCACCCTCCTCGTGCCTTGTGCCAGTGAGTGGGGAAAGAAGGAACTGCTGCCACTAGTGCATTTGAATCTTCTTTTTTTCATAATAACAATCTGCTATCTCTTCTACATAATTGTGTTTGTTGATTTGTATTTCCTCTTTTTTTTTTTTTCCTTTTTTAATTTTTTCCCTTCTTTTTGTTACCAGAGTGCCTCTGATGGCTTTTGGAAGTCAGTGGCAACCCGTGTCCCAAGAGAACCTCGAGAGATACGTATCCTGAATCCCTACTTCATCCAGGAGGCAGCTTTCAGCTTCATTGGACTGCCTTTCAACAATGGCCTTATGGGCAGAGGGGTAGGTATAAAGCAGAACAAGCAAAACCAAGGGGAAGGACAAGACACCAAGGGAAAGAGTAGTCTGATGCTGCTCATACTTCTCCTTTGGGCCTCTTCTGCTGGGTGGTGAAGGGAATGGCCTTTGGCTCTGTTATGGTGGCAGTGCTCAGCCTAAGGCCAAGGCAAGAGGCTTCCTTTCTGTCACAAGGCAGTGACTGTCTCATAGCCCTTGTCTGGAGACAGCTCTGCAGCTTCCAGCACCATCCTGTCACCCTGTGATTCCCTGTCACCCGCAGCCTGTCAGGAAGGTGCTTAGTGTGGGTGGAGGGAGCTCCTTCCCAAGACGAAGGAGCTCTGCTCTCTGCACCCTGAGTGCACCTAGAAGTGGTGCAGGTCTCCCTAAAGCTCATGCTACTGGTTTACAGTTTGCTGTCCTCGTGGAGACTGCAGCCTGAAATCACTGATCTCAGCCATCTCATCCTGTATCCCAGGCTTACAGTAAAAGAATTGAAAGGTTTCTTTTGGTAGGAAATTCTGGTCTCAGTCACAGATTTTAGATGTAAAAGCTTACCAAATAAAACAAGGTAAGCCCCAGTTTTAAGTCATAGCTGTTAACAGAATGCTCCATTGTCATTCTAGTATGTCACCTCCAGTGTAGCTTTCTGCAGTGGAGTAGGTGGTGACTTGGGTTTGCTGGATTATCTCACCCTGAAACACCGTGTAAGCACCTATTTATATTTGCTTTATCTAATATATCACCCATTAGAGAAAGTATTACTTGGGTGGGTATATTACTCATGGACCCATGTGATACAGTTGCTGATAGAGACTACACGTGACATTTTTGGGCACGTTAGCACAGCTGACAAAGCCAGAGAAGCATTAGGGCTGCTGCCTCTGCCCCAGCATTGCTCCTGTGCTGTTACCAGTACAGGAGATTTGCCGTGTCATGGGGTGGATTTGGACTGAGTACAACCAGAATGACGCCTCCTTTTCCATGCTCCAGTGATGTGAAATCTTCAGAAATATTAGAGATATTTGCTTTGTAAAGGTCATGTGGGTGGGTATCTGGAAGTAAGAAAATCAGCTCTTCCAGTGAGGTGTGCAGATGTGCAGGCAGAGTCAGCCACACAGAATGGCTGTTCTGTGAGGTGCGTTGCTGCAGATGTACCTACAGAATCCTAGAATGGGACCTTAAAGCTCATCCAGTTCCACCCCCCTGCCCATGGCAGGGACACCTCCCACTTGAGCAGGTTGCTCAGAGCCCCATCCAGCCTGGCCTGAGAAACTGCCAAGGATGGGGCTTCCCCCACCTCTCTGGGCA
>JANHGL010023675.1:0-44673 GCA_024611195.1 Ceyx melanurus | reverse complement strand
CAAAATGAAAAATCACAAAATACAGTTCTACTCTGAGCTGAAACTATTCAAGGATACAAGGTCCTAGCTATATAGTTTGAAGGCTGCATGTTAACTGTGCTGAGTTACTTCCCTTCTCCCACAGTGACTTTAGTGAAGATGAACACACACAGAGTTTAAGTTCTATTAATACTCTCTGCTTTCAAAAAGCAAATTTCACAGTGTAAGTGCATTAACAAAGATCTTGGTTGTATTGTACTCTCATTAGGTATTCTGAACTCCAAATTACCATTTGACCAACAATTTTAGCTCACATTCAGATCTACTCTTTTAGACTCCTCCCCATCATACTGCAAGTCCACAGGTTATGCATATAAATCTGGAGTATCCAGTCCTTCATTTGCCAACATCAGACATTTTAACGGTTTTATTTAAAGAAATACACATTTCTCTGACTTTTGAGCATATAAAATATCACTTATAAAGCTGCTTTATATACTGTAATAGGAACACAAAGTTTTCAGTCAAGACAAGCAAGCTTTTCACTTCAGCTAGCAAGCTTCCCGCAGCTTCAGTGGGCTAGAGAGGGGATTCAGTGGCAACACTCCCCTGAGAAGCATTCTGGGAAATTCTCAAAAGGATTCTTTCTGGTGCAGATTCACAAGCACCCAACTGAAACTTGGTGCACTCACAAGCTCCATGTACAGCCAGCCTTCTTGCTGTTTACAGACCTTCTGTTGCTAGATGAGAAGTGTTCATCTATGGTGTTTGTGTGCACGTATACATGCATGTACACAGACCTCAGAGGTTCAACGTAAGATTTGCATTGTCTTTAACCCAGTAACAATAACAAAGGAAGAGATGATAATTCCATTAGGATACAGTTCAAACACCATGTCTGTTACTATCATATGTCCTTTTACATATATATTAACATTTGCTAAAGGAAAGATTTTATACATTAAATATTGACAGCCTTGTAATGTATTAAATACATATTTATTAAATAATTTATTAAGATTATTAAAAAAAATAATCTTAGATACTCTTCATTTTCACAAAGTGTATGCCATTATGATGAGTAACCTACACTTAGGCTCTCACAGCCAAATCCAAACCCCATCCACTTTGACAGGCTTTAGATTAAGCACGTATGAGAGCACTGTAACAAACACTATTTCAGGAGGTAATTCCCATGCAACACCAAACTATGACAAGACACAAGAGGCTAAAAATGGCTCATCATAATTTATTTTATGTTAAAATGTACAGCTTGGGGGGGTGTTTTCTGCAGTTTTTATTTTTGTTTCTTGGGTGGTTTTTTGTGTTATTTTTTAAGTGACTGACTAAAAAGGTAACAGATAAATACAAGAGTGTCACTGGGTCCTATTTTTACATGTATCAAGCCTCTTCTGTTCGGCCCTTACAGTCACTCTGTACAGGTACAAAGGCTACAAAAAAAGGAAGCAATATAAACAGACACAAATAACTTCTGCCTTTTTACATGCGATCTGTAAGCTTAGTTTGAGCTATTCACACGCTACTGCTCTATTTTTTTCCCTTAAAAAATAACTCCAATATTTTATAAAGATAGAAAAATCTACAGATGGAATGAAAATGTAAAGTTAGAGGCATTTCCATAAAATAGCAACTTTACACCAAATTCACTACTTTTTTTTTAAAATCCTGCCAAGTATTTGGACATATATGAAAATGTTTCAAAACTTGACAAATAAACACTGAGATGTTTCAATAAACAAAAAAACATAACAGTATTTATAAAACAGAAAGCTGCCTTTTTTCCTATCCCAGCCCCAAAGAAACTGGTCACAAAAAATGGAAAATAGTCTCAACTTTACACTAAACATACAACGATAAAACCCTTTGAACTAACCAAAATGTGAATAGCTTTTGCAGCTTTTTTTTTAATTATTTTTTTACAAGTTTTATAATTAACAAAAATATAGTTCTGTTTTTTTACCCTTCAAACTAGGGTAACCTAATCAAGGCAAAAAAATTAAGAAATGGCTTACTGTTAAGCACAACACTTGTACAGTACTACAAAATGCACTGTCACTAACAAAGACATTAGCGGCATGCAGAAGTGTCACCTTCAGAAACAAAATAATACGATAAAAGAACTGCTAAAAGGCATTTACATGTGGGGAAAGGAGAAAAAGCTCACGATCCAGTACTGTCTGATAGTTTTGTAGTCTATTTATCCACATTTTTAATGGGAGCAGGCACATAAAATGGCTCTGAACCATTAGCTGCTGTGTAATTGCAGTTCGTAGAAAGAGTTCTTCCTTTCCAGAGAACTTCAAGCTCAGTGAAATAAACATAAAATGGAAAACCACCTAATTTCCCCCAAAGAAAAAAGTTAAAACCCACAAAGTTAAACAAAAAAAACAACCCAACACACAAAACCTAAAATGAAACAAAAAAAAAAAAAAAAAAAAGAAAAATCAAAATCAAACTTGTATAAGGCTTTCTGCTGCATACAGCTTTTAAATGGTGCCAACAAATGTTTTTGCATTCACACCAATTGCTGGTTTTGAAATCGTACTCTCCAAAAGATAATTGTGCAGATCAATCCAATATGCCAGTTTGGTAGTCTGCCTCCAAAGGGCCTACCTTCTCATGTAGGATCCATTCAGAGACTGTTTAGACATGCCTGTATTCATGTAGCCATGATGCCCGGGAGGACTGTACATCATGTTACTGTGGGGTGCTGTCTGCATTGGTTGCTGTGCATATGGCTGAGTTCCCATCATCCCCATCTGCATCTGCATAGGGTACTGGGGAGTCTGATTCATATACCCATGATTACTGTGATAGCCACTATTCATCATTGGCTGGGACATACTATAACCATTCATGGCATTAAGGGTATTCATATTCATATTGACCGAATTGACATTATAAGCGGGGGCTGGCATCAGGTTGACACTCATGTTCATCCCCCGCTGCATGGTCAAGGTCCGCGCGGGCCCCTGCATGGCCACAGTCTGCGACGTGCGCCCATAGAGCTGCGGCTGGTGGGCCGCGGCTGCGGGGGGCAGGGGCGTGGATTTGGTTCTTACGGAGATGTGGCCTTTGCCGGCCATCTGTGTCTGCAGCCTCTGCGAGTGGGAGATGTCGATGTTTGACGAAGCCATGTTGCGCTGCAAAAGGGGAGGCGGCAGATTCATGGGAGGAGGAGTAAGGTTGGGGGGAGGGGTCATGGTAGCCTGTGCTTGGGGTCCTCCAGGAACAGCATGTGGAGACTGAGAAAGCTGAACGAGCCCTGTATTACTTAAGGGGGTGGACAAAGAGGCACTGTTTGCATAGGAAGTTACAGCAGCTGAATGGCTGTAAGGCAAAGAATGATCCATAAGTGTGTTAGTTAACTGCTGCAGTTTGGCAAGGCTGAAGGTGGCAGATGGCTGCGAGTAATGCCCTGCTCCAAATTCACTCTGCCCCATTCTTTCGTATAATCCAATGTTGGCATTGCCGGTCTCGGAGATTTCTGTTAACTGCATAGGTGGTGTAAAATTAGTGGCCATGCTGCACTGGGATAACTGTTGGTTGCTGCTTGGAGGCCTTTCAACAACACAACCCTGGGGAGATTTTACATTACAAGTGGGAGGAGAACTGATGTTTGTTTGTTGCATCATACCGCAGCTTCCGTTCATGTTAGACATCTGCTGGGTCACGGCACAGCTACTCTGTGTTAGGTTACTAGATGTAAGGCTACTGTACGAGCAACTGTTTTGAGAAGAGTTGTTTCCACAGATACTACTACCCATTGTAGAATCATAGCTGCTTGGGTTTTCATAGTTCTCTGTTGTGCTCTCAATGCTCCCCAAGTCACTAAATCCGCTGTCTACAACTTGTTGCGAATGATCGGAAACTGAGGGAACATCCATCATGGGGCTGGTCTCCATGTTCTGTAGGGATGGCACAGAAATGGCACTTTGATCTGGGCTGATCTGAGCATAGCTGTTCTCTAAAGGAGCAACATTTGGACTATTAACAGAACGAACTGACTGGCTGGGATGAGAATGTACAGATGAAACTGGGCTACTGTGGTCAGACTGCTGACAATCATCCAGCGTGGTCATTTGGGGACTTTGGTCATTATGGGCATAGTTTTGCAAACTTCTACAGGCCTCTTGAGTCTCTGCACAGTCCTGAAACGTATCTTCATGTTCACTTGCTTCTTGGGTTAGAGACTGTACTGCTTGAACCGTCTCTGAATCGATTTCCATGGTCTCAGTACTCTCACCCTTGAAATTGGAATGTAATTCTTCACCATCTTTTTGGTCTTGGATGTTATCTGTATTATCATCGTCAGATTCAGGAACTGGGTCTGAATCTGTAGTAAGTTCTTTCGGTCCGCTTTCACACTCATCAGCTGCAAGGTCAACACCACAATCCATTAAGTCCTCCTGATTCGAATTACCAGTTTGAACATTTACGTCTAAAAAAGATTGCTGCGTTTCCAGCATTTCTTTGAAAGCTTCACCAGGCAATTCCTCCTTCTCCACTTCTGCCGAATCCATGTGGCTATCATCTTCATCATCTGCATCATGATCCTCATTGTGAGAAGGTTCTTCATCCTCCTCCTCCTCCTCCTCCTGATCATCCATATGCACAGACTCCTCTTTTTGCAGGAACACCTCTTCTGATTTGTCTTTTTCTTGCTCTTTTGAATCAATTTCACCTTCTTCTGCATTCCTTTCTTCTTCCCCAGCTGTCATCATATCATTTCCTTGTTTTTCCAAGGGTTCACTGGGTGGATGCAGAGATTCAGGTTCTACCTCTTTTACCTCATCATCTGGTGGTGGTAATACTTCAACAGGCTCCTTAACTGCTTCCTCTGTAACAGCAGGAACTGAGCAGGGCTTGTCTTCAGCTATTTCCTTCTGTTCCTCCACCAGCACCTGGTAGTCAGGCTCCATAGGAGTCTCAGGTGGAGTGTATAAATTCAGCTTAAAACCTGCTTTTCTTTCTTTGCTTTGCCTCCATTTAGATGGACCACGCTTAACTCCTTTGGGCCAACCCTGCTTACTCTTTAAAGGTTCAAGATTGTCTTTAGTGCTTTCTTCCAACACAGCTACATCCTCTGTATTATCTTTGGGAAGCAATAAATAGAGACAAAAGAGAAGTCTTAGCTTGTACAAACTAATTAATAGTTTCAAACATAAACCCAAAACTAAACTCAAAATGTATTAAGAAACTCTGAAACAAGAGTTATAAATGGATCTCAAACCACATCAGAATGACACAGTATCTGCAGCTCAAACACACATATGGGTCAAACACACTTATATAGGTAGGTGAAGTTCTTCTTGTTTGATGGCCTTTTAACAGTTACCACCACTAGAAGAATCCCAGAGATTTAAATCACAACATGTAAACTGAAGCAAAAATATTGTCCAAATATTTGATTATCAACCTTTGCTTTTAGAATAGTGGTCTGCCAACACCTTCTAGATACAGAAATCTAATTAATACTCATCTTTTTTTTAAAGTAATAACATGAGTGTCTGGAGTTTCTTGTTAGACCATTCTGGAGGACAAGCCACAGTAAGCACATAATGATGCTTTAGTACTAAAAAAAAAAAGTGGCTCTTTCTACTATTTTCTCATGGGCATCATGTCACAGTTCACAATACATGACAAAAGGCAAAAGATAATTGAAATTAAACACAAAGTGCATCAGAACACTAAATTAATCCATTGACTATAAAAGCCTACCCAAACATGTTCACTCCTCTCCCTTCTCCCCAGATACTACTTCTATATACACCAGAAAAAGGGAGAACTCTCAGGATACAACATACGGCACTTGGGAGTGTTAAGGGCTTCAGTGATCTCCTTTGCCAAGCTCTGCCTCCCACTGTAGTGTTGCAACACTCCTACACAGCCAATTAGTGTGATGACATGGTCCACAGACAAATACAAAATATCAGTTGAGTTAATGCGGTGCAAACCTGACCACTGGGACATAGCTGGAACACTCTGAATTTGCTACTGTTAGTTTAATTAATTTCTGTTGAGAAGTGGGGAGCAGCAGTAATATTCTAATGCACCTGTGCAATGGTTTGTAACAGCAATGAGGTTTGTACGTGTGGCTGCTCTACTCAAAGCTGTTTAGAACAGAAATCAGTGTGTGATCCCACAACTTCCTATGCAGTTATGAAAACACTAAGTAGTATCCACTGGCTTCTTAGAGAAAGCTATCTATATATGAGAATCCTTTCATTCATTCTGAAATTAATACTTCTAAGTGCAATTTGCGAGCCAGGAGGTCAAGGGATGAGTAGATATTCAGAATAGCTCATTAATAGTTTCATTATCCATCTATTAGCTTTTCTGCCACAAAATATCCTTGAAATTAAACTAAGTAAGCAGCTTTGAAAGAACACAGTTAAAACTATTTTTCCCTTTTGTGGGGAAAAAAATAGGGGCCCTAGTGCTGAGGACATACTGTGCCCCAGAAACAACAAACATTTCATTGCATTACCAGTAGTGCTGAATAGAGAGATATTGGTGTAAATCAAATCTTACTTTTTGCCTGTATCCTTTACCAAGGATACAAAAACAGTACTAGACAATATTCCAGTGATACCCTACTGTGTTGAGTATGAAATGCCCTGTTGTAGGGACATAGAAGTTGTTTTTGGCAATATGACAAGGACTGCAGTGCTTCAGACTAGAAAAACATTTGTTTTCTGAACACAAAAATAACATTATAATATTAATGTGTCAGGAAAAATAAAAGAAGTAAACAATAGAAACAAACAAGAAATCTCAAGATACTCCTGAATTCGAATAAACTATGTGAGATTAATGGCTGCAGTAACACCTCTAAGCAGAAAGCATTAAGATTTTAATACCAAAATGGCTAAATACATCTTATTAAAATACTCTGTGTTTATGACAAAGATAAACACTTGCTTTGAAGGCTACCTGACAAATTGTGAAGACATAAGAACATTTTCAGCTTACTTGTACAATTGTCATCACTCCTGTAACAACGAGTATCTTTATCCTCCTTGTTCTCCTCTTCCTCCTCCTCTTCCTCCTCCTTCTCCTGTTTCTGCTGCCCGGGTTGATAGTCAAAGGCTTTTCTCGTCACAGGCTTCAAGTCATCATCTTCCCCATCCATCTCACAGGTAGGTTCCAGCTGTGGCATGGGACGCTCTTCATCCGAGTTATCAAAGGGCTCATTCAACACCTCTGTTGTTTCAGAAATAGTCTCTGTTGTCACGCTGCTGTTAATCCTTCTGCGCTTACGGCCCCTCTTCTTTTTCAGTAGGAATGGTCTCTGAAAAAGAATTCCACAAATATAACTCTTCCTACATTCCTGCTTGTTCGCAGACTCTGGACATAAACACAATTTTGTAAAGGGAGTTTACAATAACCTATTCAGTCCTCAAAAAAGTACCTTCCATTGCAGCAAATTCAAGTGTAGACAGAATTTTCTTCATATTGTAGTGACTTTTATCTTCTTATGTCAAGTAACATTAATAGCAATATTACATCTATTGTATTTACACGTTTTTCCTCTGTAGATTTATCATTTCCCCAAAACTTCACAAATATCAAGGTTTAATCTGCTAAATTTCTGGTTTCTGCTCTTTTAGAAATAAATATGTACATAGAAAAATAGGTATTCCAAAGGAATTGCACCTCGAGCTTCACATGGGTCTCGGCAATACAGTAAAAGAATCCTACAGCTGGCTGCTAGAAGAAAAAAATGTTTAACAGATTGCATTACTGTTACTCTCAGATTTAGTTACTTAAAAGTTTGCTCATCTGAAGTATAAACAAAGGGATACTCCAATACCCTAATTCTCACCAGCAGCACCTATGCTAATCTGATTGCTTTAAAATTTTGGGAAGCTTAGTTTATTAATTTAAACTATTCAAATAGTTGATTTTTCAATGAAGAAACACTGCAGTAACCAGAATTTAGTGTTTAAATCTCTTGCAAATTAGCAGAATATAGGTTAAAAGAACCCTTATATTTTAACAGCATTTGCTTTCAAAAAACCAGTATTCCCTATCAAAGAGTTCCTATACTAAAACCAACAGAGGCAAACCCCACAAGCTGGGCTCCATCTTAAAATGAAAAAAGGAAGAACCATTAAAATATTGAAGCAATACTGAAGTCAAACAGCAGAGGGCAATCACTAGTTTAAAATTTAACAGGAAATGCTGATTTTTTTGGTGTCACTAGTTTTACAGTACTGTGAAAAATTAAGATGATGAACTGGAGGGAGGGAAGGGTAGGGAAACAGAAAACAGGAGCTGCTCAGCGTCCAAACAACATAGGAAGGATTTCAATGGTTTAATAAGTGTTTGTTAAAAAAAAAAAATCAAACCCAAACCAGGTAGTTACTTAGATGCTAACAAGTGGAAGCAACACACCTTTCTTTTGATGGCCAGTGACTGTGGCTTTGTCAGCCGGGGAGGCGAGCTCTGCGGATTCTCATCCCCGCCATCCTCCTCGCTGCTTTCCTTAGCGGGCTCTGGGGGCTGCCCCCGCTCTCCCACCACTGCTGCGCTCTCTGGAGATCGCAAATATTTATTTTTAGAGTGTACTTTTGCAGGTGATTGCCTACTATTAGTTCTCGTGGAGAATATTTCTTGCTCTTCCTTTTCCCAGCAGCTAGCTTGTTCCATCAGACGCTCAGCCTGAAGGGTTGAGGTTAAAATAATGGATCACTGAAACAGCATTTACTTAGCCATATCCTTCATGTTCAGCTCGAGAGTTACAGTAAGTCAACCCCGATTAGCACTGCTGTCTAACCTAGCAACAACATTTCAGCTGAATCATCTAGTAGCTCCTTCACAACAGTTAGGATAACAAACCAAAGAAGATTGCATTTCATGGGATATTTAGCACTACTAATGATGCAGTGAATTGATTTAAGTCCTTTAGCACTACATTACATGCCCACTGACATGGATCACTTTGAGCAAGTTCATAACACAAAGAATCGATTGACACTGCAGCCCCTGAGCTCTGCACCAAATTTGATCTGATTATATGCTCTTGAACTACCTCAAGAGTGATAAATACAGCTCCATGACAAGTCATTCATGTTTTAAGTTTTCATATTCATCCCCCCAAAGTTACCGTGTCTTGCTGCACAGCTTCCAAAAATTATGCTTTACAATAATGTAGCCTCTACTAATAAGCAGAGGTCAAAGTTAAAACTGCTCTATTTAAGACAGCCTTATGTTGAATATTCACAGTGATGAAAGGGAAATTCAGAGTATGAAGTTTCTGCTATTACCTCCTTTTCTGCTTCTCTCTCTTCTTCAGAAACTGCAGCATTAGAAACTAGCAAAGGAGTCCATCTCAAGCTTTCAGGATCTACTTCATTGATACGTGGATTTGCTTTCAGTTTCTCCATATGACTTGAAATCAGCTTCTCCCTTCTAATTATTACAAATCTACAATCCAATGAACAGTAATTTATCTTACAAAGTGATCACCTAAAACAACTTTCCTACAGTTTATATCCCTTTGCCCAGTAACCTGTGAAAATAAATGGTAACTAAAGACACATCAAATTTAAAATGTTAGCTGCCACACATAGATAATATGCTTTTAACTACTGACTGTTTACTGAGAAGTGAAAAAACAGTTTATGAAGTGAAAACTCAATACTAAGCAGCACTAGGGCAACAGAGAAGAAAGTAATGCAAAAAAGTAGTATAGTTTACTACTCTAAATCCATAAAAGAGGTTAAGTGTTGGCTCCTGAGTGACTACCAGAAAAATATCCCATTTTAATATAACATACAAGCATAAACAGAAAACAGTGGATCATCAAGTAAGAGTGAGAAAGTAGGTAAGGAAGAACTGAATATGGCAGTTAACTGGACCAGAAAGAAAGTTAAAAACATATGTTTTCTAATGAAGCATAGAAGTGTACCTTAAACCTATGCTGATGCACAAGAAAACTTTCTAATAACTATGGAATGAAGTAGTGTATCAAAAGTAGGTAAAGACTAACAGAACAGTATACTAATATACTAGCAAATATCCCACCAAAGTTCCCTGTTCCAAAGAACTATACAATTCTAGACAACAAAAAACTTTTTTTTTAAGCAAGGATTTAAAATGCTGTAAAACTCAGGTAGGTTAAGTGACAACATTGCTTTTCGCTGAGAGAATGCTTTAAAGGAAAAAAAAAAATCAGATCTGGCTGAACCCTTTTCACAGAATTGTGAGAAACTTCTACTTCACTATCTGTGAGAAAGAACAATATGTAGGAAATCATAAGAAGCCATACCCAATTCCCAAGGTAAGTATTTGGCAGCAATTTTGAAGATGTGATCTCTTTTCCTGCCTCAGCCACAGACCTTCTGGATACCATTAGCCAGGTCATTTTATGTCCCTGTCTAAGCTTTACTACCTGTGAAAAAAAAACTAACTGGGCTTGTTCATAAAGTGTTTTGACTTCTATAAATTAAAAAAACCCACATGATTTTTCTAAGTGGGTGTCAGTATTCAGGACCAATAATAATTTGTGACAGAGCCTACGCTACATATAAGTAATGAATACATATTTGATTTCCCTTGAAAATGCATTTGTCCCATCAGGTTGGCCATAAAATAATAACTTTCTGAGGTGCTTATTTAACACAATCATAATGCTCCTCTTACTACTCTAATTAACAGTATCTTGTAAGCCAATCTTCTTTTTGAAGACTTGCACAATAAAGTTTTGAGCACTAGTTTTAGTGTACATAAAAGTTACTGAGGCTAAGCTACTTGTGATCTTCATTTTAGTTTCTGGCAACCCACTGTGTGCAAGGTAATTTTGCTTAAATTAGTAGCTTCTTTTATTGGAATATACTGAAATAATTAAGAAGCTCTTAAAAAAAAAACCCAAAAATACCATTGGAAGTCATTTAAAGCATTTTTATGAAAAAAATAAAGAGGCCAAACAAAACCAACCCACTTAAACTCTTAAGTGGTAGACAAAATCATTAAGAAATACTCACAAAACAGGAACTCCCCAGTGCACTAACTTTCAACAATGATTATAACACTAAATAAAAAGTTGCATTCCCAGTACCTTGGACAGGACGACGTCACACATTACTAATCTGAGCACATGGTTTGTGTGAATTCAGCAATGATAGAAAATGGGTGTGTCAAGAGGGTCTGACACCCAAACCCATTTTTTCCCCTGACTATTCAAAGCAAGAATAGAGCAAAGCAAGGGTTGGGAATTGTACTTACAATAGATTAATGAAAACAAATTTTGTCACTGAATATATTCCAAGCTGGTTGCACCTTTCTAATATAATTAACATGAAGATGCAGCTGTATCAACTTCTTCAGTAAGATAGTTAAAATTCATTTTCAAGTCAGAATTTTACACAGACATTTTTCACATGAACTGTTTGTAAATAGAGAGAGGGCTTTGTCTCAGTGTTTTTAAATGTTTTACAGAATTCACTGACCTATCTTCTCTTTTATCTATCATGCTGTGTTGCTGCAGGGTTGTGGCAATGTCATGTGGACACATTCCTGTAGCCCGACTCATTCCTTTGATGCTGATTTGTTTCTCATGGTGGCAGTCAAGGTATTCCAAGATGACACTTTTCCAGTAAGCCAAGTATGAGAGACGACCCAGATCAGATAATGGCTTTTCAGGGGATCCTGCTTGACCCTCTCTTCTAGAAAGTAAATAGCCTAGAAGAAAAAGAAACAGAATACCTTACTGAAATAGCAGAACCAGAGAATTTTAGCTTCACCATTCAGAAAGTTGGTATTAATAGAAAGATTCATATCACTGATTACATTATTAGCAACTCTTGCAATTAAAGAAATCCTATCCATAGAAGGTAATAGTTTTCATCATTATAGTGACACAGAAAAAGATTAAATCCTTGTAAAAGACTCAGATTTTATAAGAATCAAGTGTTAGCCAACCCAAACTCTTCTAATCATATGTCAAGGAAGACAGGAAAAGCCAACATGTTTCACAACAGGTCTCATCATACATTATCTCATTTAGAACTACAACTGTCTGTCCTTTTGAGAAATTCCTACACCTAAATTACATCACTGAAGCCAAGAATTTTCAGAAGAAAAGAGGAAGGGCCATGGATAATATCAGTTAGTTTAGTTTTCTTCAAGAAGCCCCAGGTGACCTAAGTTTTTGATTAAGCATTTAGTTGTATTTCAGAGGCAACATCTAATTCACAAGTTGATTTAGTAGAAGCATTACTCAGGAGAATAATAATAAAAAAAATCTCCAAATTCACCTTATATTTTCAATTTGCAGTCTCTGATCAGCTATTACACACCACCTTCATTTTATATTGTATCACTGATCTAGGGCTTTTTAAACTATCTTCAGCTTTAAGAAGCTTTTACTATTTAAACACTACTGTTTGGAGATAACAGAAGTCTGGTATTTGCCACCATTAAAACTAATTCAAGATAAAGGAAACAAACACCCAAACTAAAATGTATCCTTTCACAGTAATTGCAAACATATCCCATGACACATTCTGCACTATGCCTTTTACAAACACTACCAAAGCATTGGCCTTAAACCCCAGGCTCAGAAAATACTTATTCCACCATAAACATGAACACCGTACTTACAAAATTACATTACTTGAAGTAATTTGGAATCTACCAATGTATATGGTTTTTTTGCTTTCCAATATTTTTAAATACTTTGTTGAAATACCTCTTTTTATTTTTCAAAGACTGCTTTAAGACACATATAGAACAACCATGTTGCTTTTGCCAAACAAATCCACCTGACTTCTTCACAAAGTTTATCCTAATCAAGTTAGCTATAAATTAAGAACAGGTGATTAACATCCAGCTTTGAGCAAAACAGTGGCTGTTTCCTTATTTTGCTCCATGTTACACAAAATATCCCAGCACAAAAGACCTAATCTAGAAGAACAAAAAGTCTTACCTTCTGGGCGTATGAGTGACAGAATCACAAATTTAAACAACCAAAACATCATTAGTGGTTTGTATTTCTTCCTCTTAACCTTGAGTTTGTATAAAGATGTTTACACAGAAAAGTAGAAACCCTACAACATTCCAAGTGACCCCTAACAACAGAGCTACTCAGTAAGTGGTGCACCATCAGATCTATCAGCATGATTTAGGAGAAAATGCCAGAGCTTGGGGAGAAATACCATCCCACATCTGCCTCCTCCTACACACCACATAGATGCCTACATAAAGCCTGCCTACCTCTGCATGGCACCACTGGAAACTGAGCATGTACATTTATTCCAAATTGCAGAAAAATATGCTCCATTAAAATATCAGAAAAGGTGTTGTAACATTTGAAGTTGTAACATATTAGTACTACGTGGAACTGTTGTTGACAGGAAAAGCCAAATGCAATTCAAAACCTCATTGCATCCTGAATAGCTTGAGGCTAAAGAAAGTTGGCTTACTTCCAACTGCACAAAAAGACCTACAGTATATGGCTTGGCCTGCATAATTGTAGAAAAAAACACCTGCAGCAATAAATAATTTTGTATTGGCTTGTTTACAACATAAATATAAGTTTTATATTAAGATGTCATTGCCTATAGACAAACACACAAAACTGCAGCTGTACAAGTAGTGACAGAAGTCAGGAAGAGAGAGGGAAAATAACCTAGAGTTTTAAAATAAATCCATGAAGAGAACTTTTGAGAACTTAGTTACTTCAAGTAACTTTAACTTACCAACCTTTCATTCAAGAAAATTCAGGCACTAATAGGAAGTGTCTGTAGGCTGCTTTCAAGACCTGGATTTCACCCTTGTATTTCACTATATTTTAAAATTGCTCTGACAAGCAACTCCTCCACTTCCATTTTCCTCATACCTACCAAGGTTGAGACTGCACTTTCTTGCTAAACATCTTATGTGGCTTAAACCACTCTCAAGAGACTGGACTCATTAGTTAGGCAACCACAGGTAGCTTTAGAGTTTTATTAGTACATCCTTGCTCATCAAGTCCTTCAAATGATTGAGGACATTGAGACTAGTTCTTCATGGTCACTTTCACATATTTTTACTCCACATAAAAGCAACATCTGTTGGTATTCTACTAGCATTCTACAATATAATCTATATATTCTACAATATAACCAATGCTTATCCAAGATACTCAGATCCTATAGGATTAAATATAAAAAGCAGTGTTAAGTCTCAGTTACACGTAGTGAGCACTGAATGCAAAAGTTTCTCTTAACAGGTTCCGTGATTTGAATGACATCTATTAAATTAAACTTACCAAGGGACGCCAAATAATTGATCTAAGTTGCAGGTAAATAAAAAACACTGATCTTGGTAGCTCGTGTATCTATCCTGAAGCATCTGAAATGAGTACAATATGCCCCTGTTAAACAGATACCCCCAGTGTTAATGTGTCTACCTTAGCTTAATAATGGACAGACTCCAAGTTGAAACTTGAAAGAACTTTATTAAACCCATATAACTCCTGATATGACACTATGAACAACAGCAACATTCAAAGGACATAATATAGCTCCTCCCCAACCTCTCCCCAAGAGTAAACAAGTCAGACTGTATGTTAGCCACCAGAAAATAGAAGACCTGATCTAGAAGAAAAAAAGTGATACTAAACAATTGAACTGGTATATTGAGAAAGACAAGTGAACAAACTAAAACTGACAGAAAGGAAGTCAAATGAAGTTTAAAGATATTCTTCAAGGACTCTCCTGCAATCTGTGAGCTCTTTATACATGCTTTATATTCTACAGGAATGCACAAATCAAGTGATAATTTCATTTCTGATGAGTGGTCAAAAAAAAAAGAAAAAGACCTAGGTAATAAATAAATAAATCAATCAGTTTCTGTGACTGTGTTTAAGACTGGCCACAATCATTATGAAGCCATTAAAGACATTACATTTTCAAGTAAGTGAAGCAATTTAAATTGATTCAAGTAAACCACAAAACCAAGAACCCCAGTCTTGTCCTCCCTTCCCTTCAGCCCATTTGCAAACTGGATGTTGGTGCTTCAAGTACATGTTTGTGTGCACACAAGAGAGCACGGCCACAGTGACTCAGCCACACAGATCCAACTACAGTATGCACAGTGCACAGGACTGAATGAATGCTTCATCAGTGGTCTCATTCATCTGGGAAGGAAGCAAGAGAATTTAGCTAATGTGAAGGTTTTGAGTAAGTAATTTAACTGTAATTATATTTACTATTTCTATTTTTGAAGAACTTCATAACCTGAAACAATCCTAGAAATACTGTAGTTATATTGAATACAAAGATTATCTCAAGAGAGTACGAAATGGTTGGCAAGCAACCACACACTGGAAAATAAAGAAGTGTAGCAGAGCAGGTTCTAAGAAGGTGCACTAGAGAGCTAAATGTGGCCTGTCAAGCAAGTATACTGGTATTTCTATGAAAGTATCACACCATCTCTTCAATCTCCAATGGGCAATACAATTGTACATATTGTTGAAAATTCCCCATAGGCAGAACACAGCCCACCCAGAGCATCCTGGGGCAGTTTCAATGCAACCTGCTTTGGAAGATGAACCTCTGGTATCAGAGGTTCCTGTGTTGGACTGCCATGGAGCATCTGACAGATCAACCTTACCACCTGCAACAGACACTGTGCCACACACAATTTCATTTCACTGCTTACAGGTAGGCAGGTTGTTTGAGAGCCATGCCAGAAACAGAAGCACTTCACTCCTGTAAGGATATCATATGCAATGTTGAACTATTGTTCTGAAAATATCTTTCACCTCACTGCATCACATTGCAATGTACTGCTTTGTCTTCAGCAGAAAGAGAATCAGCAGAAACATGCCTGCATGACAAATAGAGTAGTGAAGCTCAGTCTGTACCTGGACAATTACTTACAAATTGCTGGTCATTTCTCCTATGCTACCAGAAACTAATCCATGCATTTGTTTTTCACATACACAGGTTAAAAATTAAGTCTTAAAAATGGACCCCAAGGGTAAGGATTCTTAAGTATTCCATTTCAGTCAGTATATACTTTTTTTTATTATTATTTCTTTGCTACAAAAAGCTGGAAATAATAGTTGACACTTGAAAAATTTTGAAGAAATAAAACTGAGAGTCTGGGGTCTAGAAAATAAGTTTATGTATTAGTCACAAAACACAGTGGAGTTGAACCAGTTCTGTTCTTATTTAAGAAGTCACATTGAAAACTGCTTTCTAAGAAATCAGTAATATTTATCTCTTTGAATAAGAAAGTTACAAATACTAATGAAGAAAGTTGCTACATTATTGTAACTAAGACAGAACTCAGTTTACTAAAAAAGACAAATATGTTAACAGGAGGATGTGTACTACCAGGGTACTCCAGAGTCCTCACCTTGGACCATTCCAGCTGTTCCAGAGAACACATCTCTTCACTCAAATTTTCTAATTAAAACTTACTTCTTTTCTTTTTCTTTTTTTTTTTTTTTTTTTTTTTTTTTTTAATACTCTGCAGATTAGATTGGCTTTTGCCTTAAAGCAAAGCTGCAGCTAAAAACCATCTAAAAGCCATCTTTCTTTTTTCAAAAAGCAACCCACACTATAACTTGCTGGACTTTGAACAAGAGCAGACTTCTCTTCAGGAGGGTTTCATCAAGACAGCTTCTTCTCATGCTTTTTAGGCTATAACTTTCCATACTTTCTAGTAAAACTACTTCATCATCAACAGGGTACCTTGTTTCCAAGAGGAAAATTGCTACTGAGAATCTACTTCATTTACATGGAAGAAAAAGATTTCACCTTTCCAAATACAAAGGATCTAAACTGAAGAAGTACAGCTCCAAAAGCATTAAGTTATTGTCTATTTAAAACCCCACAAAACAGATGACACTGTATTACCAGATCTAAATAATCTTCCAATCTTTTTTCAAATCCAGAAAGGCAGATGGTATGCTTGCAACAGGTAATGACTGAGAATCTGGGTGGGGAATAAACCTTACAAAGAAGGAGATTCAAATCTATTAAACTTGGCTTCCAAAATTAAGTCTCTCTTGCCGGTGTAATTTGCCTCACAGCAAAACACAAAAGCCAACTTAAATGGTTCCAAACTTGCTCAAGCCTTCTACATATAAAGCCCATTTTTTAGAAACAGGTTTCAACTCACAAACTGAAATAACATAGCTTAGAACAACTGTCAGGTTGTCAGCTCTCAGAGTCATGAAACAGTTACTGAGCTGCTACAATATACAGCATGTCATAATAAGGTAAACTGTCACCAGCTTCAGTCTGCCTACAAGACATGTCATCTGTATGCACTGGTATTCAGCAGCTGAGTTAAAAATGGCTCGACTGCCAGCAAGTCAAGGACAAGACTGAAGCCCTGTTGCCATTCTAAGGGATATTCTTGCTCTCCAGACATGCACCGAGGCCACCACAATCAAATTAAGCTGAACAGCTACACAGAATTGCTGTCAGGGCACAACTGAACTCTGTTTTAAGTTTCTGGACCTGTTCAACTATACTAACAATAGTAATACATCACTGATCCTATAAACAGGCTTGAAGACAGCTGGCAGTGATGAGTACCTCATCAAGAACAGTTCTAAACACTCCTGTGCAACACAGTGTGTAAATGTCAGCCAGCTAAGAGCATTTTACATCCAAACTTCCTCAATTTTACTTCCAAAGTTCTCCTAAGAGAACTGGTCCTAAGAGTCTTTGTGTGCCCACTTTCCTGAAGTACTCTGTAACTGGATCTTCCTCTAGCATGGATGGCATCTCTTTCTGCTCCTAGATTCTGCCACACCTGAGAAGCCTGTTAGTGAAAGCCAAGGCAAACTACTGAGTACTTCAGATCCCTTCTGAGGTGCACCCCCCTTGTTCTCACACAATGCCTATTCCATTCAGCAGCAAGGCCATCTTCTGCTTACTCTTCCTCTGGCTGTCCACATACTTGCGAGACCTCTCCTCTTGGTCCCCATATTGCTCAGTTTCAACTAGCTTTGGCTTAATTCCATGCCTGCACAGACTTTGGTTTTGCTCAAGTCAGAAGCTTTCCCTGCAGCCTAGCAGGGTTACTGTCATGCCTCTAGTCCCATTAACTTTAGAATAACTTATGTTTGCAGTTTGAGAAAACAGGCTCTGGAGACCAATGTATCCTGTGCTCCTTTGCTCTTCGCAGCAGCCACTTACAGAACACCACTTAGCAGTTCTATAAACACAGTAACATTTCTGGGCCTTTGTCAGCTAAATTCCCTCCTCACTTGACTCAGGATATGAAACTCTACTATCTCATGGCCACTACAGCTTGGGCTGCCACCAATTATTACTTGCCTGATAATTCTTCTCCATTTGCAAGTAGGAGATTTAGAAAAACATTTGCCCTAGCTGGCCCTTCCAACATCTGTACCAAAGTATTTTCCCAAATATTCTGCAGAAATCTACTGGACTGCTTGTATCCTGCTGTGCTGTGCTTCCTGCAGAGTGATTCAAGTAGTTTTGGAGAACAAGGGCCTTCCACTAGCAGAAGTCATCCAGTTCTTGGAAGGTTCATCATGTTCCTTTTTTGGTCAGGCTGTCTATAACAAATGCCAACTGAATCTTTGTGATCACTGCCCTACCCCGATTCTGAGGCACACAGACTAGACAGACCTACCATGCATCCTGTGGCAGAGCTCCATGCTTTATGAGCCATTCCCTTGTGGACATTACAACCTCACTCTCTGATACACACACAGTGCTAAGGTAAACAATTAAGAAAAAAAAATACGAACAAAAAACACCAAGAGACACAGATATTGTCCTATTATTTAGAATTAATCTTGAAGAGCATTTCTGTGATCTTGTATCTAGCCAAAGACTGGAGGAGGTTTAACATTTCGTTGGTTTTAATTAACATTGTAGATGTGTTTCTGCCCATTTTAAACACTACTTGATCAGCAAGTATTATATCCAGTGTGAATTATGCCCTTTAATCTATATACACAGCTGTTTAGATAACGGATGACAAACTCACAGGCATTTCAACTAGTCACTTGGCCCAGAGCAATTACATAATAAACAATATTTGGACCTTAAATACATGGTGCACCTCTTCAGCTGTACAGATTAATTGCATTGCAAATTAGACCAACAATACAAATGCAATTAAGCATTTGGATGATATCAGTTATTCACCTCATTGCGGTATGTACTTCAGCAGTCAGCAATGAAGCCCACTGAATCTCACCTATCTGCCAGTGAAGTCAGATCAAAAATATCACCACTGCTGGAGGGGAGTAAAGGGACAGGAGCAGTGAACTGATACCATGAAAATGGGAGTCAAATAGCAGCAGGTTGCTTGGGATCATAAAGAACAGATTTTAGTCTACTGCTCTGTCCCCAGTTTTTGACTACATGTAGCCTTCACAGCAGAAGTCCATTTAGAAACATGCACAATACATAATGAAAATGCTCAACTAATGCTATACCAACATGTGGGACTTCAGTATGACTGATAAGGATAATAGCTTTTCCTCATGCATTATATAGTTTAAACCTCTCAATCTCAGGTTTGTAGTTATGCATGCACATCACAATAACATAGTGATGTCTATTTCACGTTGTTTCCACGCATAGTGTAGGTATCCAAATGCCACTGAAGTAACTCTCATACAGAAGACAGACTCAAGTTACTTATGAAAGCTTTCCAGACACTTGAAAGGTGCCAATGCACTGCTGAAAACCCTAATCAAAGTTACAACAAAATCAAGCTAGAAGTTGGAAACAGCTTGAGATCTACTTTTCAGAGGCCCCCAGTCATAAAACAGAGCCTTTCTGAAAGTTGTAAGCAATAGCTTGTGCTTAAAAGACTGCCCTTATATAATCAGCACTGTTTTGACTCCTCTGGATATTTTGTTAATATTTGTGTCTGAAAAAAACCACAACAGATTCATGGGAACCTGTTCAGAACAAAAGCAGCAACCAGGCCAATTATGTGCCCTTGCATTTTCTGAGTCCTCCTCAGTCTCTTTTAAGGCCAGCCTCCATATACTAATTATCAGATTAAGACAGATGGAATCAGACACTTTTCCATTAAACTGTACTTTGTTTGAAATATAACCAAGTAAAATAAGCCCCTTCATATCAAAAGAAATAACTTTTACACATTCATGCAATGTTTAGTTTCAAACCAGGTTTCTGGAAGAACACCAAGTGCTAGTAACTGTTTTTATCACACACCATTATCTGAAGTGAAGATTTCCCTCAAACCATCATTTCAAGTTACACTAAAGGACTTCCTTTTGTCTTAGAAAGCATCAAATATTCTGTTTTGAAATTATATGAACGAGTTGTGAAGATACAAGTTCAAAAGAGTAGTCAGAAACATCAAAACAGCTGAGTATTCAGACAGGACAAGCTCAATGTAGTTAGGTCAGCTCAGAGGTATGACCATGGGTAGAAGGTAGAAATAGGCAAGGTGAAAGTGTGAGCTTATTAAGACTTAAGATTCCTAAAACTAATTCATGTTATCATTTTTTCTGTAACTATTCTGTCTCTGAACTGTTCTTATCTATGTCAACGGGAGGAAGGTCAAAGAGAGAGGACCTTAAATAGGTGTTAGTGGCCTCTCTGAAAGCACTTTTGAGGCAGCTTCAAAGGACCCAATGCCAAGATCCACAAAAACACTACAGAAAAAAAAAAAGAGAGAGAGAAAGAGTAGCTGTAACTTGAGATGCTTAGATCAGTGAACAACCTGCTACATTCGCTTTTCTTCTTTGTCTGGTTAAAGAAAAGCTTTCTTTGTGATGAACAGAGTAAGCCAAAGATTCTCTCATTATTGTTACAAGAAATAATGCCAGCTCTCATTCCTCTCCACATCCTCAAGTAAACTCAACACAGGGGGCCCAAAACCTTTAGCTGCTTTACAGAAAGCTTCAGAGAAGAGGCTGGGGCTCAACAAATGCCCTTCATGAAAAGAAGGAAAGGTAAAGATGACTGTATTACAGTCAGACCAACAAAAGGTATCCTTTGAGCAAATTAATTGGCTAACACTTATTTTACCTGTGCCAGTTGCCAGTAAACCCCTTGAGTGGAGGTTCTGTGTACAAAGTGGACTACTTATATGCAGACTGAAAGGATAAGCAAGAAAAAGGGAACTGAAGTACCCTTACAAACATGACTTGCATGCACAGGGGGCATCAGTCCCGACTACCAATTGGATGAATAAATTTGTAAGGATGTTAAGTAGTTTAGCAGATCATTAACAAGACAGAATTTTTCTCAATTTCACAAGCAATGTTGCAAGTTATTTAAATTTACATTTTTTAATTAATAAAGAAATGACACTGAACAGTTAGTTGTTTACACAACTGTAACTGTTGAATGAATTTCCTTTAAGGACTGCCACTGTCTTCTGGTACTCAATGCTGACAGCATATGAATAATGTTGGTAAAAAATATAACATGTGCTTATTAGAAAACACTACTGTTAGCTTTCTTGTAAGGTTTACATACTCCTGGCAAGACTCAATCCACAAGATAAAAGATGGACCTAGGAGGCTATGCCTAATATAACAAGTAGGCTGAACATGGTCTGAACCTTTAGAAGACAGTGAGGCCAGCCTTCACAGACAGATGGCATCCATACCATTAAGCTCCAACTCTTCAGCTAGAGTGTTAACCTGGCTGTTAACATAATTCTCCCAGATTCATGGCACAGCAAAATTGCTATCACACTTGGAAAGTGACAGATGTCCTAGACCAAAACTGTATCAGGGATGGTTTTAACAGTTTTAGAGTAGATAACCAAATTCCAGACACAAGAGCTTTCCGTTTATTCAGAGCTACAAAAGATAGCCTCGTAACACTGAAGACCATGAATAAAAGTGAAATAGGGAGTCAGTACTGTGAAGTCAAAAGGTACATGTAGGAAATCACTACAAATACTGTAGTTGCTCAGTTAAGTGGTCACAACACACATAATTTGTAAGACACAAAAGAAGAAGCTAACTGCATTTGTCTTATGTGAGCAGCAAAATGTCATTGCTGTTCATTTTCTAAAGTATGCTGTATGACAAGGAATAACCAAGTAATTCTTAGCAAAAAGAACCAACAGATGAAGGAGGCTATTAGGGCACCTCATGGTGATAAACTGGTTAGCCAGTAGATAAAGAAAAAGTGTGATTAAAAAGCACACGTTATCTACCACACACTGAACACAAAAATCCATCCATTACAGCACGTTTCAAAAAGCTAAGCCCAGTATATGGCAACCTGCTAAATATCTACTGCTGCTGAAACCAGCAGGAAATAAGAAAAAAAATAAATTCTTTACAAGAAGGTAGAACTGCCTGATAAAAGTGATGGCACTGGAAAGGAAAGACATCTATTAAAGCCACAGTGTTATCTCATTGAGGTGAGATGTCTCACTGTGTCTCAACAAGACTGACAGGATACAAAATACTCTGTCCACCGACTTGCTGTAAAAGACACTTTGCAGTCAAAAGTAGAATTCCCTGACAATTAAAGATGTACTATTTAATTGAAATCTGTTTTCAGCCACCAGTCTTTGGCAGATGGTTTCTCCTGTTCACAAATGCCCCATAAAGACAGCTTTGTCCAACAAACATTTGTTTTCATTGTTGCCACGTTTGGCCTTGCCTTTTAGCTGCTTTCAATGCTATTCTGAAATAAAGATGCTCTTCAGTTAAAACAGTCTTAGCTTCTGTCTGTGCACTGACGTGCCTGCTTTCTTTTGCTGCTCTGATAAATGCACCGTGTCTTGAAGCTATATAAAAACGATGCCAAGAAATCCCAAGAGGCTGATTTTCTTGGAATAATCTTAAGCCAACAAAGCTTGGTTCAAAATCCATCTTTATTCCCCCCTCATCTAAATCTCAGCTTGACAGAACGTTCCTTATTAGTTATTTAGGAGAGGCCAAACTCATGCCTTTAGGTCAGCAACATAATCAATCATCAAGAAAAGAACATGAAATAAGCAGCAGCATTCAGGCTCCCTCACAAATTCACAGCTCCCAGACACTTTAAACTCCCTCTTAAAGAGGAAAAAAAGGCAGATAGTTCCACCTTTCATTTGGACACAGTGTATCTGTAAACACCCCAACAAAAACAAGCAGAAGATTGATACAGTGCTCTGTATTGGGGTACACAAGTCACAAAGTAGTAAAAACAAACCAAACCCAACCAGAATGAATCAGTATGGGGTAGCACTGGAAATAAACAACACAAGCTTGTTCCACACAGATCCTTCAATCTGTGGTGTTGACTTCAGTTGCGGTCTGGGAATACAGTTTTCCAATAAAGTGTAATTTAAAAAATAATAAATCCTGTTCCTCTCCACCTTGAGCCTCTCACTCTCAGCCTGTTGTTTGCCACACCCTCAGCAGTAAGAAAACAGTTCTTTCAGGATTGTAATGTGACAAAGGGAATGTCAAAATGCTCTTGGTTAAAATAAATTTTATCTTACAAAAAGACTATGGTCCCACTTCACCTCCATCTCAATTTTGTTTCTAGAGTATACCAATGTATAACTATAAACTTTTTTTTTTTTAAGAGTATTCATACCTACACTGTATTTCTGCTATATTTCAGTATTTGTTACAGGAAACTAAAACATATTAACACCAGTCTTTGGAAAAGAACAGTGTAATGGTTGTTTATAGGAAGAGTTCATTATTCCACAAATATCCTGTTTTTTCAGATGTTATTTCTACTTCATAGCCATATTTGATTAAGGTACTGATAAGCTTTTTAAAAATCCTCCTGACTTTCTCAAAATTATTTTTCCAGACTATTACTTTCTGGTCAATGCATTATTTCCCACAAGCAGATTAATGGGCTTAGACTATCAATTCTATAAACACATCTACAGAAGTAGATCCAAACACTTAAGGCTTTAATAATTCGTATTATTTCAGCTTCCTACCAACAAATGAAAGCCCTTCAGTGGAGAAAATTTGTCACTTTTTCCAAGGCTCTTCTTTACCAATATTAATACTTTCTCAGAACCACTGTAAGAACTCAGGCACCATTTTTACTTTATTCCACTACTTAATTCCAACACATATTTATTTTTAAGAAGTTACTCATCTTCAGAAAAGGGATGACATTTTCTGAAATGCTAGTATCATCTCTCAGCCCTGACAGCCCAGATGTTAGTCCATTACTGGTTTCATGTTTTGTTCAACTTGACTTTTTTTGGATGACTGCACATGTGCTTCACAAGTCCCTGCTTTTCAGATTTCCACAGAGGAGTACTGTAATTTCTGTTAAAGCAGAAAGCCTAGAGAAATACAAAGTATTCAGAGAAACACTCAGAACTAGAGATAAGAATGTTATGAAATCAATCTTTTGGCACAAAGACATTTCCAAACCATCTTAATATACTAAAGCACCAGAAGCCAGCATGGAAGATGGGACTAGAAGAGCTCACTGCCCAAAAGTTCCTTCTGAAGACACTGCAAAACCCAAGACACAGTAATGGACAAGAGTGAGAAAACTAGGTTCAAACCTGTCTACAGTCAACTCTTATTTTCAACCAAAAATAACTTTTTATCTGCATCAGAAGACAAAGCTTTTGAAGTAGTGCAGCCATGAAGAAGTTTGGAATAACTGCATGATCCTAGAAGAGAAATTGCTATTTGAATTTTATTTTTTTTTTTCCTTTTCACTGCCCCATCACCATCCCTTACCTCTCAGAGAAAGCAAATACAGGGTTTGGGGTTTAACAACCACCTTGGAGGACATCTGTACTTATTTCCCCACTAATTTTTAGCTCAGAGTATTTCACTGATTCACCTTTTCCACACAAAAGCCCCTAAACAGTTGCACGTGTTCAAGCCATTGTAGGGGTCTGCAGTGGACAAGACAGGACTAGAACAGAGATCAAAGGAACAGGCTGTAGTTCCAGATCTTCAATCAAAATCTTCAAAGCTGGAAATGGCAAATGAACCCTCACCCTCCCAAACCTTCATCACAGGCCTTTGCTGATCCATTTCCTGTGAAGAAGCAATGTGGGCTAATGAATTGTTTCCAGTGACCTACTGCCTTTGAGAAAAAAATCTGACCTCTCAGTTACCAATTAATAAATACTGGTAATGATACTGACCTCCCTTATCAATTGCTCCAAAGTGTATTCAAAAAGAGCATTTAGAGGAAAGACGTAACTTCTCATTAAGAATATATTTTCCCTTTATTGTGGAGTCAATTTTTTGTTCTTCACATCCCTTGGAAATTTACCTTCCCTGGTGTTACACAATAGCTGCTGCAGAAGTGCTGCTATTGCTGGTACTCTGCAAATTAGCACTTGGAAGATTTACTCACCTGTTTGAATGGAACAAGAAGGAGAAAAAAAAAAACAAAAAGAAAAACCAAAAACTTGACAAGAAACAGATTACCAGATTCAGGGAAATAAGAAGACAAGGACATTTAACAGAGCTGCTTTTCCTACACCAGAATATCATTTTCAAGTAACAGAAACTTTGTTTCTTCCACTGCCAATTTTAATTTTCTTTCCCTGTCATGGTCTTCTCACAAAAAAAAGCTGAGCTTAGCTGATGATTCCTAGAAGGGAATCAGGGATTAGTTCAAGCTAATGGGGAGGAAGAAAGCCATTAGAAGGTGTATACAGTAAATGATACAAAAAGTTAAAAAAGTCAGCACTGATTTCCCAATCAAAACCAAATTAAAGAATATCCTCCTCCCCCCAAAGAAACAACAAATCAAAATAAAGAACATACGTAGTCCAATTAGAATCCCAGCATCATTACAACAGGCCTCCTCTCTCGAGCAATAATAGTCATTTCACAGTGAACAGAATTAGAAGGAATTGTGCAGGGGAGGAAACAGCTACTACCATCAGCTGGACCAGAAACACCCCCAAGAAAAGTAACTAACTCCTATCAAGAACTTCACTCCTCAGCATTGAGCAAGGTTGAGACTGTGATGCAAATGAGCCACCAACATACTAGCCAGCAAAGTTAAAAAAGTTCATCCTGATATCATCACATGTCTTTTTCCCCTCCAACTGCTGCTAGGCCTCCAGTGTGGAATTTGCAACTCAATAAGAAGAAATACACGACTGTGAAGAGATGAGCTTTATAAAGAATGGTGAATGTAAAGATTGCTTTCAACTTACAGAAAACAAATATAACACATTGCAGTACTTCATTCCAGTAATATTCAACCCTTGTGTTAGATATACCAAATAAAGAAATACTAGCATTTTTTTACACTGCAGTCTAATGAATAGAAATAGAAAGCACATGCAGATTCTAAGGAGCAGCTGCACCAAGGTAGCTTCAGTGCTTGCACTGTTCAAAACCACAACAGCAATGCAGGCTGAACTGACAGAAAGACTTGTCCAAAATCAAGTATCTGTGATCCTCATGACAGAAATGACAGCTCTCCATCACCACAAATGGACATGAGTCAAAATAAATCCAGAACAATGCCTTTTACAATAAAAGCCTCTGCTCTGGTTTGCTTCTGGATTAAGGTGGAATCTACTTGCTCAAAATTTAATTCACAGCAACTAAAAAAGTTTGCACAGAAATCCATTATTCTCCCTCAGGTACAACCCTGCAATCACAATCCTGTTAACCTCTCTGAATGTAAGGACAAGGAAATGAAAACAGAACTGAAAGCCCAAACCCAGTAAATTAAGCAAGAATTATCAGTCCTGTAAAAGGCAGGAAGGTATAAATATAACAAGCAAATTAAGACCCTTTTTGCTTTCAGTATGACATCCTTCTAGAAAATAAGACAGCTTTATTTTAGTGGAAGATGATCAGACCAGAGAACTCAGGCATTTGACACTTCCTTCTCACAAGTTGAAGCACTCTTCCTAAAAATCTTTTTTTCCATGTGTGAGAGTATAGATTCCTGAAGAGACAGGCCTTACACAAAGCTTTACTTGGTGTCTGCAGAGCAAGAAATAACAGTATTATCTGTTTGTATTTGAAATATAGGCAAGTTTAAATGTAGATAGCAGGAAGTTGAAAAAAAAACAACCAAAAACAAACAAGAAAAAAAAAGACCTTGTTTTTGTGGAATGTAACTATAGTTTTATACTTCTCTGAAAATTACTTGTTCAGTTACATGTGTATTATTTTAATTTAAGAACTGTTCTGGTTACCATTGTAAAAAAAGACAATTACCAGTGACTGCTGCACAGAACTCAGAACAAAGCATTTTGGATATATTACATGCATTAACAAAGATTTATCATTCAGATAACAGTATTTGTTTTCCAGCAACTTCATGAGAACATGACAATGTAGATAATGTTCTTGGGGAAAAAAAAACCATTTTTTTCAACTACTATAAACTTTCTCTGTTCAAGTTCAGAATAACAACTAGGGTTTTGTTATATCCCATCTTCTCAGGTCAGGTAGAGCAACAACTTCTGAGGAGAACATAAGAGAACAGAAGATGTGAAGTGCAATAAGATTACATTAGTGAGTCATTAAAATATAGAAGGTAGAAACACAAATACTAATCCAAAGGAAAAAAAAAAAGTCATTTATTTTGAAAGTTTTTTTGTGCAAAAACATATTTTGGACTCACTAATCCAGATGAGGCTATGGCTGACCCTTTTATGGCATTCAGCTTTTACACTGCAAAAGGATACAAATGAAATGTAGGAAAACAAGCCTTGAAATTTCACCTTCCTTTTTAGTTCTATTTAGTTTACATCTTACACTCACTACAGAGCTAGACTTTCTCTGTCACCTCTTGGTTCTTCATTCTGTTGGAAACCAAGACAGTCTGATTCTGTACTTAAGGGAACCCCAGTCCAGAAAACAAAGGGAAAACACTGCAGAAAGGTACCAAAGGACTGACTGCATGCTCACAACGTGGCACTGATAGCTACAGCAGAAGCTCAAGTTGGTCTCTGGGCTACACCCATGTTTGCAGCTGCAGCCTACACATGTGATAGGAACATACCTGTGAAGAGGAAAGGTATAAAGAATAGCACCAAGTAAGTTTCAAGCTATGGATACCTTAAGGTCATGTTGCAAGCTGTAACAAATCCTTATGGTTCTATAACCTGGTGTGTAAGAGTGAGGAACAGAACACCCTACTCATTTTTTCCAGATTAAGTAGCACACAGCAGAATAAAAGAGCAGAGATCCATAGAGACACAGCATATCCATACCCAGAGCTTCTGAAGAATCCACTGGTTTCACAGCTGTGCCAGACAGCTACCCCCAACTCAACCAGATACATATTTGGTGAGAGCACTTTTTTTGAAGGACACCACAGACTAAAACACACTCAAAAAGCCTACAAGTACTTACCAGTTATACCCAGTAAGAGTTCTCCATCTCCTTTTGCAAGGAGAGGTCCTCACCCTAAACCAGGGCAAACTTCTACTTAAGATTCATGTTCACTCCACAGTCCCAGAAATATGCCTTTCCTAAAAGGTTGCAGAAGGTACACAATGGAACAGCTGCTGTATTCTGCCAGTGATGGCTGCATTTCAATGCTGGATTAAGTGGTCCAGAACCTCCCTTACTTAACTCACCATGGTAAAGACTGCTTAAGAAGCAGTACAATGCACAATCAAGCATTTAGAGCTTAGTGTCCTCATGCTGGGTAGAACACAAGACAGAGAACTTGAAAACTCTGCCCATCACTGTCTTGGTCCTGCTGTCATACTTCAGTGTATTATTAACTGCACTTTAATGTTCTTGTATACAGCCTCAGGGCAGGAATCCTAGTATCTGAAATATCTCTGTCATGTTATTCTACACTGCTTTAAAAACCATACACAACAGTGAGAACTCCCCACAACAGTACACACCAATTCCTCATCATCCTCGCTCTACAGTACAGTAGAAACTTTGTCCTCACTACTGCTGAACCCCCCAGCTGACAACTTGGTGCAGATAATTTTATTTGGAGTTTCAGTGCAGCTTAAAGATTTGAAGAATGAAATCTGTATTTAAAACAATTATGCCTTGAAGCTTCCTAACAGGTCAGAGAACTCAGCAAAACAAAGCAGCAGGTACCTACACAGCCATGAGCACCTACACTTTTTTGGGTAACAATTTCCACTGGGAAAGTGATGAAGATAAAAAAAAACAAACACACATTTCTTCTGTGGGGCAATTTTTCAGCTAAAACAGTTTCTTAGCTAAAAGAATATGTAAGTTAGAAATATTAGAATGTAGAGTGTCTTGAAAAAACACCTTCTTAGCTATAATCACAAATAATTGCCTCTTCTTCTACTAATGAGAAAGGCAAAATGGAAAGTAATTTAGACAATTCATTCAGGGTAATAGCTTTGTGAGCTAATATTACTGCTGAGAGATCCATTCTCAATTTTCTTGAGTACAATAACAGAGCAGCAGTAAGTTTTTCACTTCAGGGAGCTTTACTATCCTATGTAAATATAAACAGAAATCCCATTATCTATTGATAAAAACAACAAAGCAAGTTAAATAAAGTTTCGCATGTTAAAATTCTCATAACAGCCATCAGCTCCCTGGATCACAAGTGTAAATAAAGCACTTCACTTACTGAAATCAATGAGAAACCTTCCAAATCCTTGCCTTTGGTATTGGGGCATGATCATTATGCACGAGACATTGTACTTCTGCTGGCAAAGCTTTTCCTGTGGGAAGGAGAAACAGATCAAGTATGTCAAAGCTCTGCTGAAGTGGGCAATTGCCTGCACCTGCCACTGGCCTTGTAAAATATCCCAATAAGGTGAACAGATGTGGGGGATCAGTACCAAAGTCAAATAATTCCATGTTAGTATGTAATTATAAGAAGGAAGAATCACACGTAGCTTTCAAAGTATTTTTTATCAGTCTATTTATTATTTACTCAACATCTTAACGATTAAATATATTGTCTAAACTGCATAATGAAGTTTAAGTGATGTGAAGAAGAAAATATTTTCATGCTTCACTGACCATTCTGTCAAGGATATAGAAGTGGAAATAATATCCATACACATGATGTTCTGCAATCACTACACAAAGTGCCTTCTGGTTTCCATCTTTATTTTGTCTTTTCTCTCTAAATGAGTCTGGGGTCAAGGTGGAGGGGAGTAACCCCATACTCACAGAACTAAGGTATACTTGAAGCATACTAACTTTTTCAAAGCTGAATGCTTCTCACCTGAATCCAAATCAGGGCAGAATGCTCAGAAGCCAGAGCTCCTTGAAACAGGATGAAGTCACATAACATACAGGCAATGGAGGCAAATATTACACTGATTAAGACAACAGAAGAAAGAATCTACACTAGGAAGCTACTCTGACATGTTATAGTTACTTTTGGATTTATTGATAAGAAGGAAAAGCCTTGAAGTCTCGTTACCTTTAACAGATTACACACACAGACAAATTAGCCCTAGAGAGTTTTCAGGGAAACCAGATAAACCAACTGAAATATTCAGGTCAGCATAACTGAAGAGAAGTTGTGGCAAGTACCTGTATAGTTTAAGACACCACCTATCACTTGAGGCTCCACTCATAAGATGGCCCCTGACAAGTGATGACACTGACAGGATCACATGCCAGTTCCTCTGGGACAGCAAACACCCCAGCCATATTTCACAGGGGTTCTTAGTCCTACTGTATGGTAAAGTGTGTTCTCTGAAGAGTTCTCAAACTCTCAAGGCTGCTGCTAGTATGAAGTTCACAGCATGGCAATGTATTTGTAGTCAGGGAAGAAAAGCAGAGCATTTCTGCCAGGAAGAGCACAAACATGCACACACACAGTTAAAAAAAAGAAGAAAGGGGGGGGTGGGGAGGAGTGGGGCAACACATGCAGTTCAGTAGATAATTTCAGATGAAGGGTTGGTTTTTTTTCCCCAGAGTTTTAGCTTAAACATTTCTGACCATGAGATGTGACAAAAAGGGGTGAACTGGGAGAAGAAAAATAATCCTTGCTGTAAGAAGAAACAAACATCAATAGACTCACCTTAACACCTGGAGTATTTTAAATAAATCTAGAAAATACTTGCCTATATCAGAATTAAGACAGTTATATGCCACAAGAACTTCTGACTGACAAAACAGACAGTGCAAATTGTGTGTACACATCTCCCTGTTAATTTAATCCCAGCAAGACCCCCATCTTGAAAGGAATTTGTCAGACTCCCAAGAGATCACTGCATAATATGCAGATACTCTGACAAGTTTTAGATTTCTTCAAAATACTCTCTTCATACAAATCACTTCTTAAAGAAAGAAAATTATATAGGTGGTGAACAATAACGTCAGCTTTTCTTGTTGCACATACATTAACTTTTACATCACCAGAGGCATCCACCATAAAGTCAGACAATGCATTCCCACAGTCAGGGCAATGACTGACTGCACACAGCACATGAACATTTATGTCTCAATAGTCAGGTTGAACTGCTAGCAGTAAAAACATGAAAACATCAGCACTTCAAATGCCTAACACGTCGAGATGTTTGACTTGGTATACTGTTGCAAAATGGTAGGGGAAGGAAAAGTATTTTCAACTGAGATCACAACACATGCTTGGAAATAAAACTATGAAAACAACAAACAAAACACATACACAAAACATAACCAAAACCAACCAAGAAAGCACACATGCAAAAAGAAAAACAAGATCACTGCAAAAAGAAAAAAAGCCAGAAAGAAAACACACAATACCAAGCAAAACCCCCAACCAAAAAAACCAAAGCAACACAAACCAAACAAAACCAACAAAGCAGCCCCAACAGCCCACCCACCCAACAAAATCCACCCTCAATACATGTGGCTGCCTATATGCATCAGTCTTGGAGAAAGCACGAGTGTATTTGAGACAATGCACATCATATTTGAGGTTTACAGAGAAGACTTCAAGCTTCTGAAATGTTTTTCTTTATTGTTAGCACAAGTATAAAGGAGAGGGGGAAATTAAAAAAAAATACAAGGCGAAAAAAGAAGCTTTTTTTTTTACCTTAGAGAAATATCCAACTAAATGGCAGCCTTTCTCATCATTTTTTGTAAGGACATAGAAGAGGAATGGTTCAACATCATAATACAAGGTTTTGTGGTCCAGAAAGAGCTTAGCTAACAAACAAAGATTCTGACAGTAAATTTTGCTCACGTTTCCATCAACCTACAAAGCAAGACAGATGCAGTTATTTCCAATGCCACCAACATGCTGGGATAAAACAACGTATTGAATCAATCACATCCTAGAAAGAAACATGAACAGTTAGAGGAAAAAAAAACCCACATTAAGGTTCAAAAGAGAAGTGCCTCAGCTTCTTGTTCAATGGCAATTCCCCAGGTAGTACAAATTACTTTGCATTTTGGAGTATTCCCTGACTATCCAGATTCATTAAACAACGTGACTTCACCTTTTAATTGTTCAAGTTAGACTTACTACTTCCACTTCACTCCTAGAATGAAAATGATTGTGACTATCAGACAACAAAAAAAATGTCCTAGTTAAAGCAACATTAATCTATGGTTTGCTAGAAGGCAGTGGTGTACAATAATTAAAGAAAACAAAACCAAAACAGTGAAGTGTCTGATGTTGACTCTTAAGGTGTAAGGCCAATGAATGAGTTGCCAATTATGTATCATAGTAGTGTTTTAAATAAATTAGACAAGAAAAAAACTGTATGCCAGACTAAAAGACTATTGAGTGAGAAGTAAATTTTCAGGCTAAGTACTACAATTAGTCTAGGTATGTAAGAGTGTAAAGCATCAAGCTGTGACTCAAGACAGCTACAGAAAAGCCAGACACAGATGCAGATTTTCTGGATAAATTAGTTACTCTCTGAAAGGGAAGACTCAGTCAAAGGCAACACCACTTTTGAAATAATCTTTCTAATGGAAAGGTTTGCTTGTACTGATGTTCTTTGATAATGTCACTACCTGCTTGTCAAGTACAGAGATAGTCAGATGGTATAAACACTGTGCTGAGAAAGAAGCCATATTCTATTCTAATTACAAATCTAAGTAAAATACAACCTTTTAGACATATTTAAGAATTTCAAGGTGACTTCAGTAGTCCAGATACATTATCTGGATTAAAGAATAAAAATTTAATGGACAGCTGCTGCTCATGAAGTCATCAGAATAAGCATTCATACAGCACTGACAAACTATCAAACACATTAAAGTGCTCATTCAACCCACTCCATTATTCAGATGCTTTTCAAGACTCTCCATACCTCGTATCAAGTGTGCAACTTAAATGCAAACATTAAGCAAGTAGAAATCACTGGGTAAGCAGTAAGCCTGAAAACTCATGTTTGCTATCTTCTGCACAGAAATGTGAAAAACTTCTTCAATTACAGACAAATGCAGCTTGTTCATCAGTTTCAAAAGCAGGAGGTTAAAACAAAAGAAAAAGGAAGTCCCAAAGCAAGCATCTCTCAAAGGTTTCTTGTCTACAGCATCGTAGGAAACTGTGTCAGTTGTCTCACATCCACTGAAGCCATGCTCTCAGCATAGGTACATAAATCTTGAATGCCAAACTCCTTTCTATTTTTCTCAAAAACAGAAAGCATGAAGGAAAGCACAAACCCTTCAACCTAACAGAAAGTGCATGTGCAGAATTCCTGGAAGTATCTATAAGGAAGGCCATGAACTGATGAAGTTTCTACAGTTATCAGAGTAACAAGTGACATTAACCTTTTAAAATAAAGAAATATTTAAAAAAAACCCACAAAACAAACAAAACAAAACCAAACCCCCACTTTATTTCAGAACTGCTACCATGAATGCTGATTGGAGTGCCAAAATAGAGCAAAGGAGTAACAACAGCAGGGAAGATTTGGAACACTGCTTTCACATGCTCCCCATTCCCCTTCTCTGATCTGTACTATGCTTCTTTTCAAAAAAGAAATTTTTCTTCACATGTTGGCAGTAGCTAATGAAAATGAACTGGAAAGCAGAATTTGCATATCTTGTGCTGTACAGTTCTTAACACCTGTGCAAAGAAAAAAACTGAAATTATTTAGGACAGACTAGGACAATTTTGGTTGGGGTTTTTTTCACAAGAAAAGTGTTAAGTTTGTTTACAACTTAAGTCTTTTTCTGGCAGATCCACAACCTTTATAAAACCTGCCCAAGTGAGGAAGGAAGCAATCTTGATGCAAATAGCACAAAAAAACCCAAACAAACCACCAAACCCTAAAAAAAACCCCAAACCCAAACTACCATCCCACAACAAACATGTGAAATAAATATTAAGACCTTGTTCTAATATAGTCCAGGGCTTCAGGACTGCATCTACTGTTATTTCAACAGATAATAGCAATAACCACGCACAACAGACATTAAGAAAGCATAAATATCAAGTAGAATATATACCAGCAATTTAAGAGAAGTTATCAATATAAACACCTAAAAACTGAGAGACATCCCCAAAAGAAATCCCAGTAACCCTGTAAGTCTTGTCTGTTGATGCCATCAGTAACAACCCTTGAGAAACAGGCATGTGGATGTTAACATGTAGCTTTAATAATCGCAGGTATGCTAAATTCTGTTGTCCAGTACATGTCACTTTAAAACATGTACTCTCCCAAGAGAATAATTCAGATTAGAAAAGAAAAAATATCCCCAAGTTCAAATCTGGACTTTCTAAATTGAAGGCAGTGTGCTCTGGCTGAAGTTGGACTGAACCTCTGTCACCCAACCAGGATGTTTCAGGGCAAGTTTCTCAAGCACCCAAAAGAAAGGCAAAAGCACTCAGTGGCTACATTTGTATTTTTAGAACAATACATAAGAAACATGCTTTCTTGCTTTTAATCACTGAAAGAATCTATATTATTAGTCTTCTTCCTTCACCCAAGATAGCCATTAATGAATGGGTGCAAGTAGTACTTTTGCTGAGAAGGAAAAGGCCATCAAGTCAAAGGGCTTCCACTGCAGTCCCCATGTAAGATGCAAGCTATACAAGTAACTCAAGGGATTGGCTGATGACTAAAATGCAAGTAAAGAAGAATTGTGAGAGACCATGGTGGGGTGGAACAGTATAGGGAAGATGGACTTGTTTTTGCAGTACAAGAAGAATCTTCAAGGAAGTATTTAAATATGTTAAAGTTTTCACTCGTTCTACACCTGGTCTTCAGTGTATACAAACTGGCTACTTTCAGGAATGTATATTTTTAATATACCTACCTCAAATACTGAAAGGTCATTTCTTCTGTAGATTTCATTGGCGGGAGGATGAAACCAGCCACATTTCTTTGAGTGCCTTAACAAAATGTTTTTACTTTTCATGTATTTAAGACAGAATTCACACAGGTAAAGCTTTGGTAATCTGTATAAAAATTAGAAAGATTATTATAAAAAAAAATAAATTGTTAAAATTCTGTAAATAAAGTTACCATAAAATGAAAGGCCCTCCCCATTTAAATATAAGCAGCATTATTTATGGTACCTTAAGTTTAACTAACTAAATACATTAGAGTGCAGGATTAACAAGCACATATCAGCCATTATAAACAGAAGATAAGATCATATCAGATTCAATCAATCACAGAGAACTAATTTAACAGAGTTGGACTGTGGTCAGCTGTCATGTGGATCAGTCTCTGGTAGATCCCAGTTACTTCCACCTTCCCACATTCCACCCAAGCTTTTGCTGTGGTCTCCAAAGATGACACACTGGAGCCATACCTCAAATTTAACCCTTCTTACAGTGAGGACAAAGGAAGCATACAGCAGAACCCAAGGAATCTCCTTGCCTTTATTTTTCCTTATTTTGTACATGGGAAAGGCAAGGAGATTATTTTTCTTCCCTCTGTCTTCCAAATACTCATGTGGGAGAGCAAACTGGAGTAGGATTGTTCCCACTCACCTCCACCTAAAGTATCAGTTTACTTGACCACAGGAGCCTATCCAAACAGTTTGCATATTGGCAAAAAGTGTCCCCCTAGACATCCCCATGGCATAGGCAACATATATGATTGTATTCCTCTTGGAAAGGTTCAGTTCTGACTGCACACATGGGGCACGTGTGTTACTTGAGACAATGCTGACAAAGACTCCATACAGAAACCACTACTACCAGCTACATACCATACACCACTCCCTTCAGCAGCTCTATGGTTATTTATCTCTGTTTTTCAACTACCAGAGCAGTGGAAGACTGCTGAAAAAATTAACTAGTCAAAAAAATTTTAGAGCAGAGAACAATCTTTCTCTGCTCTGAATCTACTGGCACATTGTGCTATGGTGTTCAGATCATTCCCATGGTTTACTCCAGGATTCTAAGAAAGAACCACACTTCCTCCTAGAGATGCCATTCCATTGTTGCCTCATACTGATAATTATTCATCATTATGCCTCTATCTGAAATTAATTTACTTGATGGAATAGGTAATTCTCTTTTTCACAAGGACATAAATGGAGGGAATAAAAAATGAAATAAAATATTAACACTATAAGAGCAGTGGTAGTTAAGAGGAAATCAAAGTGTCCTCTAAACATTTTTTAGCCCTTGATTTTTAGATTATCTATTCATGAAGTATCCCTCATTCTCACTATGCAAATATGACAATATCTAGGAATAAGTGGGATGGAGAGAATAAGCAGTTTACAATAAGGCAAAAGCATTTTGGAACATAACTTGGTTTCTTGCTATAGTAGTATAACCTGATAAACATACAGTTCTGCCATAGATCCAATGGACTCATAAAACATTTATTTTCAGCATAATCAGTTTAATTTCTAAATCAGCAGAAACCTGCTGAGCACACATATTAGTCCATGGTCTTTTCCTGACACTGCTGACTTTGAGGTGTGCCCTGGCAAAGGACAGAAATATGATGCTCTTGCCACAACTTGCTCTGACTTTATTTACCTAGAATGATCAGACTTCTCACTGGTCCTAGAAAAAAAAAGGTTATCAAATTCTGGATGACAAATGAGAGAAATAGCTTTAAACATCCAGAGAAATAGCTTTAAACATCCAGAAGTTGGACGTGCCTTGTTGCAACAGTTAAAAAAGCAACAAACCAAACAAACAAAAAAGCCATCTTTTTAGAACTTGTAAATTATAAACAACGACAAAAGAATAAGAAAATGTCAATTATTACATTAGTACAAATTACAAGAACATGTAAGAATGTTGACAACTTGCTACCTTGCATATTCCTGTGGGTACGGTGAAGAGTACCAGGTCTGGATCTCGTATTTGCCAAACTCAATCACTGAAGGGTATCGCCCACTTGTTTCACCAGTGTTTTTACACCCAATTTTCTGTCAGGTCCAACAAAAGCAAAACATTAGAGAAAAAGGACAGTTAGTTTCAAATAATCAGTTTCATCCAGTGAAGGACAGAGAAACCTGAAGTATTCAGATCAGTTGCTTAAGTTCTTCCAACCTGGACAGAGGGAGGACAGGATTTGCAAGCAGCCAAACATAAACAGTTTACATTTCTTGCAAGGTGCCAAACAACGAAGTTTGGAATTGAGCAGTGTGTACCAGCAAGAGCATACAAACAGATGGTGCATGGCTCGGCCAAACAAAAGGCACAACTGCCTCTGTTCTCTTCTCCTGCAACATCTAGTTGGAGGATTCCTCTACAGTTCCAATTCAAGCACAAAGCTGTTCTTTTGCCAAAGCAATAGGGGAGGAGGCATCACCAGAATGCTTCCATAGCCCTTGGAATTTACCTCATGTGTGCTCTCACACTGAGGTTGAGCTGATCAGAATGAGACTACTAGGCTCTAGAGAGCTGAGAAGCCAAAACAAAACCCAAACAAGCTAACAAAAACCACACACACACACACACACACAAAGGAAAGGTGGAGGCAAAAAAAGAAGTCATTTCAATGCCACAAATTTTATAAAACTTGCCACTTAATTTTTGAGCAGCAAAGAAGGGGGAGGTGGGAACCATTTCCACAAGCAAGTCAGAATATTAACTAATAATGAACTTGAGTCTTTAAACCTGTGTTGAGTTTACTCTGGATTAAAGCTCTGAAATGGTCACATTGACCAATAGCAGGTCATGCAGTTCTTGTACACTAAACCTGAAAAACCCAGAAGCCCTAGATTACTATTACATACCTTAAAGAAGCATTAACACCAGCTAGAATAAACAGCTTTAGTCAGATTCATCTCACATGTTTTCACTGCTAGAAAAAGTCTACAGTGTTTAAACTCAAAATGTATTACTTCATTGGGTAAAATCAAGTTATGAACTCACTAAACTTGGTTTCCTACCAAACAGTATTTTTTGGGCCAGACTTAACTTTTCACAGGGACTGCCTTATCCACAGAGAAAAACAATTAGGCACATTTTTAACGACCAACATCCTCTCAGACCTCAGCAGGATGTCAGCTACAGTTAATATTTGTGCTTCATCAGTGCTAATCCTGCATCCAAAATGCTCAAGTATGTCTTTCACAGTCTTTCCCAAGTGTCACTTAGCATTCGACCCATTCCCATGTGATGACTTGCCCATCTAGGAGAAAGCAACTGTATATACAAGGTGTCCCACATTAAATTCACAGTAAGCATGACTAATTAGATTAAAAGGAATATAGTAAAGATGAAAGTGGATAGACATATGAAAATGAACTCAATTTTTATTTACAAAAATAACTGCAATTTATGCACCATGATTCTTACCTCCAGGGAGAGTTCTCGAGCCTGCTTAAATACTTCCAAATCCTCTTGTGTAACCGTGTCCTTGCTTCCCATCAGAAATACATCCGCATTTTCTTGTTTGATGCTTAGTTTGATTTCAGTATCTGTTATTTAAAACCAGCAAAAAGTTTATTCACAGACATGAAAGCTACACGTGAATTATCAAAGTGATACTCCCAAATAGGATTGCAGTGACTATAATTTATGACTCCCCATTTTAACTAAATTTGGGATTACTAAGTAACAGAAATTAAACCTTCCCCCTTTCTTGTTTTGGGGTTTGCTGTTGCATGAGCTATTTTTGGTACTTGCCTATCTGTCTAAGCCTTTAGAGTCCAGTTCCACTAAATTAAGTTTTGAACCTCGTGAAATGGAATATATTCTATCACTAGAACTATGCCACTTGATAATTTCCAATATATACTAAGAAGGGAAAAATAAAAGAGAAAAAAGTTGACCCTAAAAGTTGGAAAGCAATGCTAAGCTAAGTCTAAACTCAAACACTATAAATATATTTTTTCTTAAATAGAAGCAATTCTAGAAAAGGCAGTCCACAGCAGTACAGATCAAGTGTTGTGGAGACTTGAGCAGGATGGAATTGTTCATGAAGAAGCAATGGAACAGAGGGAAATGAACTGCAAGGCCCACCATTCTAAGCACTGACAGCACACGACCATGGTGACAGCACAAGTGCCAGAGAAAGGGCACGGGACGAAGAAGGAGCATGAAGAGGGGCTACTCATGCGGCACTACACAGCCATGGCAGCAGCGTTATGGAGGTGTTGGGGGCTCCTAGGGTCACTACAGATGCAAAAATAATAAAGAGGTGGTGTGGTATTAGTCAGAAAAAAAAAAAACAACAAAAACTTGTTGGAGATTTAGTCAGCATTAGATACAAGGTCAAAGTTTCATTGCTTTTGTATGAAAGTGAAGTAAGAATAAGAGAAATAGCTAAGACCTATGTGACAAGATAAGAATTTTGGTTTTGGATGGGACGCAGGTTTGGTTGGCGCTTTGACCTTTGCTTACCATCATCCTGATCAGGTTTAATCCTTCCGTCTGCCAAGCTCCCCTTCCCTGGTGAGGGGGTCCCCAACTGAGGGGTCACTTTATACTTTAATCTGCCTAGAATCCTGTGCTTTTTAAGAAAAGTTGTTCTCTTGAGGTGAGCAACTGCTTTAAAAGCACGTCCTCTAGACACAGCCCATCCAGAGGTACAGGCATGAGAAATAAATCTACTCCTAACCTCTTTCTTTCCATAGAAACAACTATGAGATTTTGAAGTGGAAGTTAATGCTGGTTTAGGACACAAACACTTGGGTGGTGCATAGCTTGGGTGTCCCTTTTTTCGAGACTGTCCCTGAGCAGTATAGATATGAGAGAGTCCATCAAAGAGTCCCTTCAGCTGACTGTTATTAGGAAGGCTACTAAAGCAGGGGACGCTTGACTGACTGGAAGAACTTTGGGGAGAGTTAGAAGAAGTGGAAGTGCTGGATTTTTGCAAACTGGGGCTCTGACCAGAGATGGGGGTTGGGAGTACAAGTGAAGAAGGTGGAGGTTTTAGCTTTTGTGTGGTACCTGTAGCCAACACAAGAGAAGTGCATGACTGTTTCTGAGAGACCTTTTTCCTTGGACGATAGTGCTTTGAAAAGTCTATTATTTCACCTCGTGATCTGCGACCATCAGGTGATGGTGTAAAGAACTTAGTAAGGCCATCAATGAGCCCTTTGGTTTTCTTGTTAACTTTAAGTGTAGAGGCAGGTATGTAGGTGGAGGTGGTGGTGATTTTGGTGGTGGCACCAGGCCGAGTGGGGTCTGTAACAGGCAATCTGCTGCTTGAATCCTTCACAGATGCAGCATGACCAGATGAAGGTGTGGTACAGACTTTAGTCTTTTGACCCCTACCAGGTGACCCCCTTCCTGTGAATGCATTCAAGGATCCTTCATCACTGGTTACAGACCTATGCAAAAATTCAGAAAAGGAGAAATCAGTATTAAAAATAAAAAATCTGTAACTATTGCCACTTCATTCAATTTACTTATGCCACTTTAAAAACACATATACTGTGGAAATTCTTTTCTCACTGTGACATAACATACAACTGGTTTTGGACTTCTGCAGCCAACACTCCCATCCCCCTCATTTAAAAGCTAGTCAACAGTACATATTAATAGAAGCAGCTGGGATAGTCACATCTCCAAGCATACAGCCTTCCCACCTACTTTTAGGCATAGAAAAAGTGTGCTTCTTTGGAGAAAAACACCCATGTCCTGCATCTGAGAACAGTAACTGCTCCATCACCATAGAATTTATTGTATACACAAATGAGACACACATATTTAGTATTAATAAATTACCAACATATGAAAACACTTAACTTCAGTCTACATTTGCTTAAACTGTAGAGAAAGTCTATTAGTCCTTTACAGCAATGCTATCAGATTTCAAGAAACTGCTAATTTTCCACATGCTTGTTGGGTTACGTATGTCAACACTAGCAGTAAAAATTAGTGTCAAAGACCCTTAAAAGAAAAATGAAGTTGTTTATGAAGAGTATTAAAACAAAGCCAAATAAATAAGACTTTTATTTAGAAATTGTAACAACAGCAAAACAAAAAACTGCAAAGGAAAGGAAACAGGAGAACTGTAAGACCAAGTGGAGTTTGGAGAAAAGCTGTAATCAGACCTAAGAAAGATGATGTTAAGGAAGGATGGTGAATGGGTGTACTGAAAGCCAACATTGGTGACAACAGAAGTACAGGTTTAACTAATCACTAATGACTAAAGAGGGGCACAATACTGAATATACCAAAGAATAGTATATTTTAAGTGCATAGAAAAAGAATGTTTAAAAATATTTCCAGTAAAAGCAATAGGTATCATTGCATGCTAAAGCAATAAGCATGATAAAACTGCACATCCAAACAGGGCTATATAGCTGCATCAAACACTTCCGTTCCCATCCATCCTACTCTTTGATGTTAGCTGATTTACTTCGCAGTGGAAAGTTTTCTTCCACAGATTTTGTCTTCTTAATTGAGATGCTGAAGTAATTAATTCCAACAGGTTATTTCTAATTAGAGATTGAACAGCCTGGGGCTACCATCTGGTTTACTGAACTCCACGGGCCCACCAGTTAAAGAACTAGCCCCTTATTCATTCACACATCCTTAAGTTTGTCTATCTCCTAAGAAGCAACTTCTAAGTCTTTTGAATCCTTTGGTGCCATAAACTTGTGTCCATCACAAGACCTATTCTCACTACCAGATGTGGTAATCACCAGCAGTGCCAGAGGCCAACAAACACCTGGTTTTGGTTAATACAACACAGTAATTTGCCTGTGAAGAGCTTCCTACAGATGGTCAACAGGCAAAAAAATATTCTAGTACTTCTATTTTCTTTGTACTGCACAAAAAGAACTAAGCAGCATTAGCTGAACTTCTTACATTTCATGTGACCATACTTCAATGTATGACATTTTAAACAGTATTCCATGAGGAAGAATCTGTTCTCTTAAAGCATCTCCTAACCATTATATTTCCAAAACAAAATTACTTTGTTTTATATATATATATATTTAACATTGAAGTAATAGAATTGTGTGCATAGTATTGCAAATACTATACAAAGAATCCCCCCAAGTATTACTCAAACATGCTCAAGTGGCTCACCTACCACAAAGAAAATAAAATCTCAGTTATGAATATTTTTATAATAGTCCAATGCTAATTAACTCCTGCATCCTTTAGCATTACATTTATTTTACAAGTGGTAGCTCAGAATCCCATTAGCAAAATACAACAGTAAAACCCTCACAATCTTTCCAAGCTTTTTTTGACATATGTGAGGAAGGAGGAGAAGCAGAATTACTGCATCAGACAGATAATTCTGTTAAATTCACCATGGGAATCCAAATCAGGGACATGTTTTTAGAGAAGGAAGGTGGCAGTACTGTATTAGAAGCCTAACTTCCAGGTGAAGTCTGAACAGTTTTCAAAGGGTAAAAACAAAGATGCAACTAGAGATATACAGACTACTTTTATCATGCACTCACAATGATAAACTGGAATTTTGGTTAAGAAATTGAAAGTTGTATGGTCATTTTGTGACCTTCAAGTTCCTAGGTTATTTAGTTTGGAGAGAGGGAGGATTTCCTTTAAGAGCATGCTTTCATGAGCCAATACAACTTTTTTCCTTCTGTTTTCACATGTTGGGTCCAGTGGCTCCAGAAATCCTTATTTTGCAAAATACAAAGTTTTACAGCAGTTGCTGTAAAACTCTGAAGTATACCAGCCAGGTTCTTAGACTACAGAGAAAATGGCTAACTGCCACATGACAGAATGAGTATTAGATAGACCCAGAAAACTTTTCATCTGACATGGCCAAACAGTTAAATAGGAGGAGAAATGTGTCTGTGGATAGAACATGTGATAAAGGGTAACATGCTACTGAAGTTAACACAGACTGTTCCTGTTCAACACTCAGTGTAACATCAACTCAGCATTTGAATGTTACTTAAGCAATCCTCTAATCAAGCCCTAAGATGTTCAAATACAGTGTTGCCTGGAAAGATAGATACCAAAAGAATCACAGCACTCTCTTTTCCAAGATGAACACATTCCTGAGAAGCACCAGAAACAGCAACCTCTTTCCATTGTAACCAGTAGCCACTTAACAAAATAATTCAAGTAATATTTTTTACCAGAGTACCCCTGAAACCAGAATTTCTGCATTACTTGCATAGTTTACTTTTTGAAATTGATTTTGTGAGCTGATATTAAAGAACTTTTTATACAACTTTTGAACAGGCCTTTGAGCAAAATGATCTCTTGAAGTTTCATGTAAGTAACTCAGTATTATCCACTTACTATAGATTCTGTATGTATTTCCATTATTTGAAGTTACACTTAAAAGATATCTGTGCCAGATGTTATAATATAGACTTATTTGTATCTGCTATTGCTACAAGTTTCATTTAATAAGGGATCTAGAAATGTAAGTTGCAGGAAGTGTTTTCTTCTGACATGACACAAAAAGGTACCCACTATAATTATGCAGTTAACTGGCCATTAGGCTGCAAGGCATATACTAGAATGCTCGTTACCTACTTTCCTCCATTTGAAATATAGTTTAAAAACTAGTTGAACTGTAGTTGAACCCACATCTGACTACATTCTGAGAAACATCAATTAAAAGAAATTCCAAAGAAACCTACAACATGCGTTGCTTTAGTTTATTTTTTGGCCGTCCGATAGGTTTAGCGTATCGTCGCCTGATCTGGGCAGCTTTCTCATGCAGTAGCTTTCTCCCTTTCTTCTTTGGTCTACAGACCTGGCAAATCCACATCCCTAAGTAAAGGAAAAAAGACGTTTAAATGTACACAGTTTATTTAATCTGTACTGCAGGTTTCTTCCAAGATACAGGCCAAGTACACAAGGTCAACGACTCAGAACATAGGGAAGGGGAAGTGACCAGAGAGAAGTGATCCACTTCTGCCCACACTGGAAATTTCTGCAAGCAAAGTGCTTGTGGAGAAGGTGAGGGAAATTACAGGTGCTACAAAGCAATCTAGACAAGAGTGCACTAAAGAAAATACCAGACCACACCTAGGCAAGTTTGTTTTAATGTAGGACAGCTTGAATTTGGCATCCTTTTAATTTTAGGTGATCACATCTGAACACTTATTTGATACAAGTTTGATGATTTGGGGAAAAAAGAAAGAGCTGGAAAAAGTCTGTAGTGCAACTTTGAGATTACTGAAGACAAAATGCTATCAGAGCAGAAATGTGAGGTGCTAAATATCAGAAACCTAGAGATTAGAAAACCTGAAGACATGGGCGTTTTGTTTGTCTGTTTAAATTGCTCATACAAAAGGCATTAAGAAGAAGAGTCTCTTTCACTCTCTCTAATCATTTGTCAGTGTCTATAATCCAAGCATTTTAATGGCCTGAATAATACTTCACCTTCAATAAACTGGCCAACAACTCAATACACAGTGAATTAATTTGGTCAATGTCGCGGTTTGGGGTCAGGGCAGCCCCCAGACCGCTAACAGACCGCTCTCTTTTAACCCCCCTCCCTCCCCAAAGGGGAGAGAAAAGGAATAAGGGAGAG
>JANHGL010023674.1:0-28893 GCA_024611195.1 Ceyx melanurus | reverse complement strand
GGGGTGTGGGGTGTTGCTTGTTGGGGGGGGGGGGGGGGGGGGGGGGGGGGGGGGGAAGCGCGGCCGGGGCTGGAGAGGCCGGCGACCAGGGCGCCAGGAGCGGGGACTGCGGTGGAAGTTGTTAGCGCAGTTATAATTAGCTTGGCCGGGGTTTCTGTTAAGCTGGGGAGGAGGAAGGGGGAGGAGTGTAACTTTTCGCAGCTCGGGAAGCCCAAGGTTGTCTCTGGTTACCGCTGCCGCGGGGGGAGGCGCGGGCGGCCGCCGGCAGGAAGCACCAGCCAGTCCCTTCCACAAAGGCCAAATGGTGGCAGCCGCCCGTGGGTGTGATCGGGACTTGTGCACTCGCGGGGAGAGTGGCAGGAAAGAGGCTCTCCCTGCATCGCAGCTTTTTAATTCTGATACTCGCTGCCTCTTGAGAGTTGCGACTTACATACGTGCTGCAGTGACGTTTTTAATAGCAGGTTTTGTCTCGATAAACGTGTGCGTTAGGCTGAACCACAAGTAGGTGAGTAAGGCTGGAGAGGTATAAGCCTGGTCTCTTACATGTCTATTATAAATTATTCTCACCAGTAGATACATTTAATAATTTCTGCCCTTGATAGGCCTGGAATTTTTCAAACTATGTTGAAACAGTTGATTTCCAGAAACATAGGTTGCCTTGCGCAGTAGTTTTCTACTTTGATTTTTATTCAGCTAAGATTCTGTAGTTCAGGCAGTTAACTGCAGTATGGAAAATACCATTAAAATAGAAATGAATGCCGCAATCTCCGTTTTCTGAAGTGACCTGTGAACAGGTACTAGGAAACTACAAAGGAAGACAGTGAAGGAAAAGGAAAGAAAAAATAAACTATTTGTCATATAATTCATAGTGATAAACAGTTGTGGGGTTTCTTGTTTTTGGTTGGTTGGGTTTGGTTTTTTTTTTCAACAATTGTAAAACTAAACCTAGTAATCTTACTGCTGTACTTCTTCCTGAGACTTGTCCCAGCATGGAATCATATAGGGGAAGAATCAACAGTTAATTTTGCTGGAACCCTTTAAAGTATATAATAAAGGAATTAAATTTTATTACTTCTTGGGTTTTAAATCCCAAGTTAACAATTAAATTAACAATTTTAAATGTTTATCAAATGCTTTTTTATTTATTTAACTAAGGGGTTTAGGTCTGTAACTTTGCAGCCTTTTTTTATACTCGTTAGGATTCTTTAATGCCGAAAAGATGTCATTCTCAAGCATTTGTTCTTTTATGTTCACTGTATAGAAGATGCAATGGATGTACACCTCCCCTTGTGACCTAACGAGTACACTTTAATAAACCTCAGTAGTGACCTTATGAAATCCTGCTGTTTCAAAGAAAATAGGTTATGAATCTTCATTTGTCTATTTTTTTATTTATAAAAAGCATGGATCCCTTGATGATGGGAAAGTAGTCAGCTTCTAGAAGGAGGAGGAGGGAGGGTTATAACTAAATGGTCTTCCAACCCAAACCATCCTAGGATTAATATGTTTATTGCTATGGTTAGATTTGATGTTGTCAGGTCACGGGCATTTTACTGCTGTTTTACTGCATCTTCACAGTTCCGAGATCTGTAAACGGAGGAGCCCTTTGCTAGCATCAGGCTATGAGTTGCTATGTAAGATGAACTGTATTCCTTTTCTTGCTCCATCTGTCTACATGTAAGACTGCCTTTCACTATGTATTATTTTAAGATTTGTAAAATAACACGTGAACTTTTGATCCTGAAGTACTGTATTTACCTAGATAAGTACTGATCCTTGCTCTTGGAAATCTGCAAAGTAATTGATTTGCTGTGGATGGGGGGCAGATGACTGTGTGTATGTATGTATGCATACTGTGTACACACAAACTTGTTAAAGCCCACATGGTAGGCTGTTGGCCTGTGGAAGGCCTTTAATTCTTAGAATTAAAAACCTTAGATTCTTCAGGTGGAGCTGAGACCAGAAGAGCATGGATCATGAAGTTCCCTTCACTTCTCCCAACCTAGTCCATAGTTTATTGTCACCGAGGCCTTTTCACATTTCCCAGTTCCCAGTGTCTTGATCTAATCCATGAATTAATCCATGTGGTCTGTAGCCAAACTGCAGATGTTGCTTTATCAGGGTTTTGATGAGAATGATGCCACACTGAATATTGTATGCAGTCATAGGATGTCTTGCTAGCCATCTTCTCACACTGGTTTTGTCTATGCTGAAAGGGAGGAAAGTTAGGGAATTTAATGAAAATCTAACTGGTTTTGCAGCCTCTAAGTGTGAGGGGATAATTCTGAAATGTACTTCTTCACAGTTCATGGTATTGTCTCTCCTGAAACGTGCTTTCTGAGATGATTACAACAGTAAATCGGTGTTCAGTAACCTGAAGATGTGTCAATGCAAGCTCTTATCCTAAAGCCTAAACACTTAGAGGATCAGCCTTCTATTCTGTAGTATTCATTTATGAAAGGTAATTTTTACATTTTATGTGTTCATAGGTGAAACTGTTGAGTCTTCTTATTTCAGTGTATTCATGTATTGAGTTTCCCTTATTCAGTTCAATTGTTTTAGTAGGATTTAGCACAAATTGTTTAAAGAGTTGTATTGAATCAAATGTTTTATACTTTTGGTTAAAATAAAATAACACCAGAACAACAAAACAAAACATAGTAATGAAACACTGTTTTGTTTGTTTTTCCCTTCAGTCACATCATCCTACCTCGGTGGATGCCTTGGCCTCTAGAACAGTTCAAGACTTTTGGATGATCACACTTTATGCAAAATCTGGAATCTTCCTACCTGGAGTCCTTTCTGTTTTCTAAGGGTAACCATTTGTAAGATTTTACGAATCATATCCTATGAGCATAGCACATGTTCTGATAATCAGCTGTAGATGCCATTGGTGTGGGTTAGAACAGTGAACTGAAACAAAAAATATTTAAATGGGGTATAGAGTACAAAGTGAAGAAGTGCATTAGGCTTACTGAATAGTATAAGCTGCATTAGGCTTACTGACTAGTATAAGCTATTTGGTTTGAATATTCTGAATTTGCAAGGAAGTATTATAATGTCACTAAGAGCTGCATATTGCCATACAATAGTATTTCTTGGAAGTTAATAACTAAGGCTTCAATCTTATAGTGAGATCCTGTGTTCAGCTGCTGAAATTGAGTGTCTGCCTGTCAAGCTGCCTGTCTTGTGTGGAAGTCACTGTAGATACTGTCAAAGTTTTGTGTTGCTCTATTAGAGAAGATTTAAAATTATTTCTGATTTGATTATTGAAAATTACTTGGCTAAATATCCCATACAGAGAGCTAGAGTAAATGCATGGTCCTCTCAGGAAGAGAGCATTTTGGTTTGATTTTTTTTTTTTCTTGGTTGCTTTTACTGCTAATGATCTGTTTTTTCTGTTAAAGTATGGGCATGCCAATTTGATATAGTTCTAGCTTATTAACTTTTGTTATTAATGGCTCTTTAGTTATGTTACTGTACCACTAAAATGCATGTGACTGCTATTTAGGTAAATTAATCCAGTATCTCTGTATTTAAAGTAAATAGATATCGTAAAGAAAATGGGTTGAGAACTGTTCAGATTAGAACAAGCCATGAAGAGATGTCATCACATCTGCAGTTGTAACTATCGTTTGTACAGTGAGATACTTTGCTGCAACTGTGGTGGTTTGGTTCTTGTTGTTTGGATTGTTTTGTGTTCTCATTTAATTACAATGTAGTTTTACTATGGGAGTTTCTAGATTCAGGAACTTTTGATCATGTGTTAGATTTCTGTTTCTTAGTTTAAATTATTCCTGCTCCTTCTTCTGCTAAAAAAACCCAAGCAAACAAAAAAACAAATTCCTAAATACACTTTTATTAAAAATATACACCCATTAGCATTGTTTGTATATGTGGGCCTAAATACACATGTGTAGAGGGAGAGAGGAAAGAGAAGAGTGACAATGGTTTAGTTTGAAAGATGGACTTTTTTGTCTATCTAACACTGGTATTGCCTCAAACAGCTTTCTGTATTAGCTTCTAGTGATATCAGCTGCTGAGAAATACAGTTTATTACTGTTGAGAACAGCCCTGATCTACTTGGTTTAGCTTGTGGAAGGTACACATCCTACCACTGGAGTTGCTTCTCCAGAGTGAAATTGTGGTCTGAAACCTAGCTGTGGTAGTTTGTAAAGCAAAGTTCTTACCAGTGCTTTATGGAATAAAACAGGAGTAAGGAATTGAGTAAGATGTCCTTTAAGTGCTGGATTGTTTTGAGTTCCCATTAGATGTGATGTAAACAGATTGTGTGGGGAGGGTTCAAACTAACTTTTAAAGCAAGGTAAACTTATTCCCCAGTGCTTTGTTAACATTGTTTCAGCTTCTAAAATGCCATTGTGTGATACATACTTACTCTCATACTTATTCTCAAACAGTGAAGGTTATCAGTTCCAGACTAATTCTGTGCTAGACTCAGTTCTATTCTCATTCCTTTCCTCTGCTTAATGAATCCTATTTAGCCTACTCTGGTTTTCAAAGTGCAGGAAAGAATGTTATGTGCATCCATAGGTGGGGAGTTTTTTTCTGTGTGGTTTTTTGGGGCTTGTGTTTTGGGGGCGGGTTCAGACTTTAAGTCTGAACAGTAACATATCTTCCTTCTCAGTTGCTTTAGTAGTAATGGACTTAGGGATATTATAGGTCAGGATTTGGTGACCAAAACTTTGACATTATTTATTTCTCCTTTGAGCAGGTATTATTTTGTCATTTGTCCTGTAAAGAAGTTCTCTTACATAGAAGTAAAGAACTTCTGCTGTGTAGAAGTTTAGCTATGGGAAGAGGCTGGTAGGACTGCACTCCTCCCTGTGCACACTTTTAGCCACTTGTGCCTTCCCCAGTGGTTACTCATCTTGGCTAAACTGGGGCAGGGCTGAGGGGGGTGGGGAGGCAATGGGAGGCAGTACACTTTTGTGAATTTTTAAGTGTCTTCAGGTCCAAATTACTTTGTACTTTGGTGTTTTCAAAGGTGTTTAATCCTCCTTCCCTCACCTCCTCTTAATTTTGCTAACAGCCAAGATGTGATGTTATGGGGATCTCCAACTCTTGCTGAGGACACCAGAGCAGAGACACTGTTGAGTGTAGTCTGACAGCTTACTGTGTTACGTAAGTCATGTTTAAGTGATCAGCATTAATCCAGAAAGGATTTACTCTGTGTCTGTGAACTGTACCTTAGAACTTACCTTTTCTTGTGCAGCTCCTTCCACAGGGAATGCTACTCAAGGGAGAGTCCACCACTCAGTTAAAGCTATTCATGAAGTTGTGTTGCCTAAGCTAAAATGTATGTCGGGTAGGGGAAGGATTCTCATTGAGAAGGGTATGTGGCATACATCAAACTGGGGAATAACCGTAACTGTAGGGCTGTTTGTCTTCCTTTGCATTTCCTGCAGATAGATGTGTGCCTCTGGGATGTGTCCATGGAACAGAGGGGAGAGCTGGAAATCAGGTTTTCAGTCGGCTGCGGTCCGTCACTAACGCAAGTTTGCAATCCAGAGACTTCTGTCTCGTCCTTGTTATGTGCTTTCTGCAGCTGTGAGAGGAGACTTTGAGAGTCACAATAGCAAGGAGTCTCTGGGTTTGATTTTAATTTTAATACTTAAGCTGCATTACTGAAAACTAGATAGGTAGCTTTCACCCAAGAGGTGCTTACGCCTTTTCAAATATGGTGTCTCTGCCCTAGGAGAAAATAATTTTCACTTTAGGACACTCTTAGGGTGAAAAATGCAACACTGTGACTGTATGAAAAGGATCCAAAAAGTCTGAAGTTACTAATACTCTAAGCAGAAAACCCAGAACGGACCACTGTCAATGAAATGATTTTGACTTGCATAGAGCAGGCCAAATACTTTATTGATGGTCTTGGTATTTAAATATAGTCTTTAACTGTACATTAATAACTCTTGTATAGTTGATTGTAGTGCTTGTTTTGGGCATGAAAAGTTTGTGTTCAGACAATACTAACTGTGGCAGTTTTGTCTTATATATTCATGTTTTTTGAAGCTCTTCTCTACTGAAAATTAAAGCTTTGTGCAGTTTTAAGTTCTAAACATTGTTTAACTTGTTCTTAAAACCTTTTTTGGAAGGTGAGGAAGAGGAAATTATGAAGTGGTTCGTCCAGATAGAAGTAATTGAGGTTTTTCACATGCTGCACTCTTTGTGACTGTTTCCAGCTGTACTTCCTAACCATGTGGCAGTGGCAGCTGCACTGCACTATCAGACCCTGTGACAGATGGAGCTGTGTTTTTCCTCCAAAATGGTGCACGAGTCCTGTGTTGTCCACAGTGCACCACAATGTGATTTTTTTTTCTTGGTTGCCTGGAATGTTTCTTCTGAGTAGCTGCATATTCTGACCAGGCCTGTTTGGTATTCTGCATGGATTTGCCAGCCAAGGACATGCCTCTTCCCTCCAATTTTTTTTTTTATTTTTTTTTTTTTTTCTCTCTCTCTCCAAGGCCTGGTATGGTGTAGGGTTACAGTGCATGGATGCTTCTTCCTGGCTTAGCAGGGAGGAGTTTCTCTGAAATGGATCTGGAAGAAACTGAGGAACATGCTGTCAGGAGCAGAATTTCTCCTTACAGACTCCTTTGTAGTTCAGTGACATGGATGGAGAGTTTGTCACTCCTGAATATTGAGTTCACTTTGCTTCCTATTTTCTATATCTGCAAAATAATTTTAACTTAAAAAAAATTTTCCTGTAAGTGGCCTGTGGCTCAGTTTGCATTACTGTCAGAGATGAGAACATGCCAGGAAAAAAAATAATTGAGAAGTGCTGTTCATCATTGTTCTTGGTTTGTTTTTTGTTTTGTGTTGTTTATCTTTTTAATGACAGTATATTTAAAAATAAATCATCTAAACTAAAAAACTAAAAATGTTGAACTTTAAGAAAAAGTTCATGGGTGACTTAGAGCTCTCTTCTTTAATTATTGAACAGCTGTGTGTAGACCTCATATTTGAAGTGACAAACTTTAATATTTTTCAGTTTATTTACTTTAAAATTGCAGACTTAACAGATCGACGTGTTCCAAAAATCCTGTTACTTGATCCTTTTTTTGGGGGTGTGGATTTTTTTGTTGTTGTTTTTGTTGTTTGGTGGTGGGTTTTTTTTATATCTGAGTGGGTTCCTGGAATTAGGCTGGAGTAAAAAGAGTGCCATTTTTATAGACACTGTGTGTTTTAGTGTGCCCAACGTGCTCTGCTTTGCAGGGGCTGTGCAGTTCTGGCAGCTGATGGAAGGGGCTGATAACAGTGCACCAGGGATTGCCCAGGCATGGGAGTAGTGCAGATTCTTGTGTGGACTTCTCTTTGTGCTCCTCAATACCAAAAATTGAATTGGAGAGAGCACTGCATAATTGAATGTGATCAACATCTTACATTGCAGAGCAGTGCTAAACAAAGGAAGCATTTGACTGGGCTGTGAATTTTGGGTTTGGGGGGTGTGTGTTAACACACATTGCTATAAAAGGACAAGTTACATAGAAAATATGGAGTAGTCTGACTGTCAGAAATTCTTGTGCTGGAAAGTAAAGAAAAAGGCCTGATAAAATGTAGATTAGCTGGTAACAAAGGGGCTTTGTATCTTTTGTAGGTCAGCAGCTGAGTGTGTTTGACAAGAACTGAAATTTAATGTCTCCTGTAGCAACCGTGACACCAGTCATTTTTAAATGCACTGTACCAGTGGTACTCTGGTTTTCATTAGCCTTTATCATATTTTTGTGTAACTTCTGAAGTCCTCTGGAGGGACTCAGGGGTCCTTGCAATTATGCAAAATATCATACTAAACAGGCAGAATTAGTATAAGATGGGACATGTATGTATTTTAAAAAAATCTTTCATGTGGAGAGTGGGGAGGCTGTTAAGTAGAAACATTGGAAATTGGAGCAAAAAATTCTCACACTACTTTTTTATAATTCAGGGTACTGAATACTCGGGCTTTGTTACATATTTCTAGAATGCTCTGGGACAATGTTTCTGAAGGAAAATTGAGGAATGAAAAGGAGAGCATCTGCATATATGAGCATGTCATTTAAACATTTAATTTTAAGTTGTTTTAGTTAAATTATATATCCTCACCTATAGTTGTTTGCTTGCTTTTTAAGCTTGCTTACAGAATTTAAATAGTAGCACATTTTTGAGATACTAGAAAGTAATATCTATATAATTCAAATACATAAGTCTAGTATTTCCTGTATGTCCATCAAAGTATAAATAGATATTTTAAAAATATAATGAAGTAAATTGTCAAAAACAAGCATTCTGAATGTATAAAAGGTCAGAAATACTGTTCCCAGTATGGTCTTAATTCCCTTGTGAGTGTGAATTTTGGTTTGCTTTAGTTAGTGGGGAGAAGAGGTTAAAAAAAACCAACCAAACAAAAAAACTAGTGTGCAGTTTATGGGCAGAATGGTGCATAGTGAACAAGGGGACGTTTTGATGTGTGTTTTTATTCATAGTAGTAGTATGGGGCAATGCCTTGGGTAATGCACAACATTTAAATGCTACTTAAGATAGATTGTTGTTAATTTTGTTGTGAGTTTTCTATGATTTGCAGACACTAATTGTCTTCATGTGTTATAAGTGGGTATGTTTAGCAACAGTTATACTGTAAAGTCCTGCATAATTGTGATTTACACGTAGACTGTGTCTATAATTACTGCTTGCTGACAGTGTTGATAGTTTGACTGAAGATGTGCGCACACACACACACACACCCCAGGACATACAAAATACTTTCCATTCTTACGTTGATGCCTGAACTTTGTATGCAGATTTATTCTGATTTTGTTTGTAATTGAGTGCTCAGTACTGTCTGGTTCCATTTGCTCTAAATGGGGTGTTGGAATGGGGGAGTGATGTGTGATGAGTGTGGGAATATCATCTGGGTGAACACCACATCCAGGCATTTTATGCTCTTTAAAGAGATTCAGCTGGTGCTGTGGCAGTTCCTCAGAAAACTTTGGAGTAAAACAGAATTCCAAGGTTTAAAAATTGTAGCACTGGTACAATTACAAGTAAAGTCAGTTGTTGTTTTAGTACTGAATGTGTTAATAAACTGAAATATAGGCCAAACTGCTGCCTCTTATGTAAAAATGTGTTCTGATGACAAATGTATTTAATTTAGATATGTACCTAAAAAGGGAAGTGGGGATGATCAGCAAGTCAAGCAACTGTCTGTTTTCTCTTGTGTGCCTTACTGAGAGGTGTGCACTGCTTTCTTACTTTCTCCAGAGGAGCTGAAGTTCTCCAGCAGTCTTGTCTAGGCAGATGGATGTAGCCGTGGAACCCTGCAGTGCATCCTGCATATCTGGAGAAATCCCAGAAGTAAAAGAGGCTTTATCCTGCTGCCTTCTCCTTGTCCCCAAAAGTCTAGCAACAGGCTAGCAGCTGGCAGCTGCAGCAATCAGCTGAGCTATTGCTGGCAGTGTCCAGTGCTCACATGAAAAGGAAGTTGGGAGGCCCTCTGCAGCATGCAGGGTCTGCATCATTGTCTGTGAAGAATCTGCCCTTAATCTGCCACTGGGTGCCTAATTTATGATTGCATAATTTATTGTTGTCGAGGAGTGAGGTGTCTGTATTCCATGGACACATCATGATGTATGTAATGAAGATCTTGCCAGTGTTTCCCGTGCATGCTGTACTCCTTTTCTGTTTAACAAGTGATTGCACAGTGCTCGTTGTCCCTAATAAAACACTTTGTTTTGAATGGTAGCTGCAAAGTATCCAAGCATGTGTTTGTTTGGATCACGTGTATTTCAGGTGTGTGTGCATACAGGTTTTTTCACTAGTGTTCTAGACCTACCATATTTCAATGCAAAAGCACACAAAGCAGACTGAAAGCAACTAAATTCTGTTTCTTTTTGCTGTTTACCAAAGTAGCCACTTTTACAATGCCATCTGATAACCTCCTGCTGGCTGGCAGTGCTAAGTCAGTAGCAGGTTGTGAACTAGCAGCCATGAGCACTGATAATGATTCTGTGAGCTCTGTGGCTCTGCCAGCCCAGTTACCTCCCACTGCTTAGCTAAACTACTGAGGTATTGAATGGATATAAGGATCCCTTGGGAGGCCTTGTTGTAGGTGTTGCTGGGGGGTTCAGCTGTAGGAACACACCCTTAAGTCACTGAAGAAGAGGGAGAGAAATGATTTCACAGACTGTTCTCAGAGATACTGAGCAAGGCATTACCTTCAGGAGGTAAAAGTGGGTGTTGAAGCTAGCTTTACAATCTTGGTTACTGTACCTGGGAACAAATGTCAAAATGTTGAAATATTAACAATCTTAAATAACTATGTTTAACTTACCATTGAGTTAAAGTGACTTTAAAAACAAAACTTGGAAGTGTTTAACTTTTTAGAAAAAGTTACTGTATTTCCTTACTGTTTTCAGTTAAAATAGTGAAACAATAGAGCTGGAAAGTGCATCTTCTCAGTGAGAGTAGTACCTTATCTAGGATTTTCTCTCTTCCCAATGTCTGTGGCATTGAAGTCCAAGTTAACCACCACGTTGCATGCTGCAGGCTGTTCAGAGGTGTCTGTTGAGATCTTGCAGAAGCAGTAACCTTGCCCAAGGCTCATTCAGCATTCTTCTCTTTTAGGTTCATGTTGGGGAGAGGCCTAAAACGCAAGCTGAGTGACTATGAGGAGAACATGGCTGATCTCTCGAGTGCCTTCGACTCCAGTAGACATCTGCCATACCTGCTTAAGAGGCAGCTGGTGCTCAACATGTGCCTCACCAAGCTGCAGACGTACAAGATGCTGGTGGAACCGAACTTGCACCGCTCGGTCCTCATTGCCAACACCGTACGGCAAATCCAAGAGGAGATGAGACAGGAGAGTAATCTTCAGCCAGTTAATGCCTGCCCTGGCATTGCTCCTAGTTCCAACAGCTACACAGGAGTGGAGTCATCTTGGATGTCTTTGCAGTTGCCTTCAGGTATTAGTCAGCAAGAGTCCAACTATTTCGAGTTGCGATCTGTAGAAGACCCAATAGAAAATAGCCTGCTGATAGTTTCGGATGATGATATGTCATCTGCGATTTCATCTATCCTGAAGGATTTAGACTTTGTAGAAGATATAAGCCCGCCTACTTCTCTGGTTTCTACTGGAGATGACCAGCTAAAATTTCCAGAAAATACTAGCCTGAAGTTGGAAGATGACAGACAGGATTTGAAGGGAGCTGAATGCGTGTTTGGCTCCTTTGAGATTTCAAATTCAACTAGCTACTTGAAAGATTTGGCAATAGATGACATTTTTGAAGATATTGACACGTCAATGTATGATTCAGACTTCTGTTGCCCTCCACTGATGCCGCCCAGACCACAGTCTCTTGCTACAGAAGAGCCATTGAAAACCTTTCCATCTTGTAATTCTTCTTCAGCAAGCAACATATGCAGACCAGATCTGAGTGAGTTGGACCACATCATGGAAATTCTGGTTGGATCCTGATACTTGTTTTACCCAAAGATACGTTTTAAACTGCCACTTTCACGTGGTCTGGCAGATTTTATTTTTTTTTTTAATAAATATTTATTTATCAGAACTGTGCAATCATCTTTTTCCTTCCAGGGTGTGTGTGGAACAATAGCTGCATACCCTTATCACCCCTCATGCCTCTTTCAATAAACTTTTTTATGTGCAATTTTTAATTTTGTCAGAAGAATTTACATGCAAAACAAGTTTCATATGAGATGATCTTTTACAAAGCCTTCACTTTATTTTTAATATCAGAGTCTATGCCAGGCCAGCACAGGTCAGGCTGCGGAGCTGGGTTGTGTGGACTGCAGCTGCAGCCCTAGAGATGGGTCTATTTTAGAAATGAGATGCCTTTGCTTTCCTTTGGTCAGAAAAGCAGATCAAGACATTTATCAATGAAGTCTCTTGCATTTTCTAAAGCATTCAGAACTATTTATTTTTGTAAATTTTATAGTCTTTCTACATTTTACTACGTTATTTCATCATAGTTCAAATATAATGGACTTCTAGTTGGATGTGTTTAGCACTACCTCCGAGCTGAAATGCTTTAACTCTTTCCAGTGCTTCGTCTAAGACTGCAGATCTTTTTGTTTCTTTTGTTTGTTTGTTTTTTCCTTTCTTTCTGGGAGAAAGTACTTCTAACTCATTAAGATGATCCTTTGACAGTGACCTAGCTGATCTGTGAAATCAAGGGTATTCAATGTTTTAAAACTTTTAAGTATTTACAAATGTAATTTATATGTAGATTGTGCAATTTAACATTCTTCTGTCAGTATTACGTGCTTGGATTTTTGAATAATCTTGGCGTTCTTTAAATTAAAATTTACTATATACAGATAGCTTTTTAATCTGTTTTGGAAAACACTGTCCTTCAACCCTGCTTCCACTACAAAGTTTGAGATGATTTTTATGTGCAATATTATTTAAAAAGACACACATTTGTATACCTGGCATTGTGGAAAGAAACGCTTCAAACTGAAACCTAGCACCTTCAGAGGATACTCAGGAGAGGCAGCATTCCTGTATCCTTTAAGAAACAAAAGGTGAGAACACTTCTTACTACACCACTGCTTACTGCTTTGACTACTTCTGAGGTACTCGCTGGTTCGAGGTGAGTCAGGCTGATTTCCATCGGTGGCCATGGCTGAGAGAGCTCTGGTGCAGCGCCAGGGCTGGCGCCTGTCTGGGCTTCAGAAGCATCCTGGTGGTTGCTGCTGATGCTGCACGTACTGGGGCAGGAGGGGGGTGTGTATAACTAGATAAAAGCACGCTCAGTAACTGAAGGTGAGATTTGCAGTGAGAAGAGTTTTTCTGTAAGGCAGTTTGGATGCGGTTTCAGCTTGAACTGAGGTGTGTATTGATCCTTGCTGTCGTCTTCTCAGCTACACACTTGCACATTGGTTTTGGTTTGTTTCTTAATTTTTTAATTATAAAACTTTTACTTTGTTCTTGAAAGCTGCAGCACCTGTCTTGTAAGAAAATTTGCAGTTGTAAAAGCTTTGCTTTGGTTTGTTGGGGTTTTGGATTGTTTTGTTTGTTTGTTTTTCTGCTGAGACTTTACATGAACGGGGTATCGGCAGAGGGGAAAAACAGCAGAAATGTTCCCTGTGTGTTGCATCTCACAGAAGCTGAAATCCTGGCCCTGCTGCAGGGGCCAGGGTGTCACCTCCTATTTCTAGTCTTAACTGATGCCTGGCACACCTACTTGGTGCAGAGATCTCCCTTTTTTTTTTTCCTGTGACTGTTTAACAGCTGCCGATACAGTGTGGTGTCCCAAACCAATGGAGAACCAGTTCAGGTCACATCCTTGCAGCCATCTGGGTTGTTTAGCAACCGAAGGGTATAAATGTATTTATATGCATATAATGTATTGATTCTAATATAAAACTTCTGATCTAAAGTATTTTGAATTGCTGGATAAAGGGATTTGTTTGAAAAGTGTATAAATAGTTCTTGAAGAGGTACAGCTTCAGAATGTACACAGATTGTGCATTGTGTATAAACTACTCTGGCTTTTCCTCAGCCTCTACTTTTGTATTAAAGATATGACTAAATAAATCCTTGAAATATTAAGGGCCTTCTGCACTGTGATGAAGCAGAGTTGTGGTTTAAAATGTCTTTAAATTCAGCGATGAGGGATAAAATAAGACTGCATCTAATTTCTTTTTGCATTTGAAAATATGGAATGTTACTATGCAGTAAAGGTATTTTGGTATGAAAATTGTATCATGTAGCAAATAGTGAACACTTAATAAATCCACTTGCTCACCTTGCAGCCCCTAGGGGAATGTAAGAAAAGACAACCTGCATTTCAACATGGACATGCAAAAGTTTTTTGTATACTTAAGAAATTAAGATTAAATCGTTGGTAGATGTTTTATCAACAATTCAAAATGCAATTTTTGTTCCAAGTGCTTGCTACAAAGCTCTCTTTCTAATTGGTTGCTTGCATCACAGTGCCAAGACCATAAACTGGTATGTAATGCAGTTCGGTTATGTATGGAATTATGTGCAAAGGGAAGTTTAATTTTTAAATATGCACAAACTAATTTAAAAATCCTTCCATGTAAAATGAAGTTAGAGGCTAGTTGTGGTGGACCTATTTATTGTATGTTTGGAAATAAAAGCCACAGTTTTGCAGTTTAACCATTTCTATTTTGAAGCTTTCAGTATCTGAGTGTTTTTAAAACAAAATCGTGGTCCCTTACCCATCCCTTCATTTGGTCTTTCACTGACGAAGATGCAAGATTTTCCTTTAGTGGTTGCTGTTATACCTTTTTTCCTTCCTTTCTCCCCAGAAATCCTAAATTCCTTACACAGCTTTGCTGTTATGCTTGCGAGCCACCCTGGCAAGGTTCAACTCTGGGTTTCCACATAGGAGCAATGATGGGTTCCTTTAGGAAAGCACCACTTAGTGTCACAGCTGGAGCTGGCTGCCTTTGAAGAGGGACTATGAACAGGGAAATCTCTGAGCAGTTACAGTTCTGTTACAGTTCCCCACCCTCCATGTGATAATTCCCACTACCACGAGCTGGGGTCTCCTTTTTTATTGGTTGGATTTGTTTGTGGTTCTGTTACTATGCAGTTGTGCTCATCTTGCACAGTATCACATCCTCCCAGGTTGCTTTTGGCCAATTCTGTAGTTTTATCATGTTTGTTATGGGTCATATACCACAATCTGTAGGCTTTGCCTATTTTGGCCATTAACAGCTACACTGCTGGCTTTGTCTGCTTCAGACACTATCAATGTTTAAGCTGTTGCCTCTAAGTTTTGACTTGCTTTTTCTACTTCACATCCCCTTTGTGGATCCTGTCCCCCCAGAAAAGGGGTGGCCAACAGAGCACTTTTTCCTGTTGGCTGAGGGATTCCTGCAGTGACACGGTAACAGGTTTGTTGGCATTTAGTTGCCCACTGAGTTCTGTCTTAACTACCCTGTGTAGTCTTCCTGGCCCTTGCAGTGCTTGGCATTGCTTGAGGGGGTTGCCGTTCTTGAAAACTGTCAGGTACGAGTGTCCTTGATGCACCTACTGCTGACACTTCAGGCTTGTGTACTTGTCAGCCTGGCACAGAAACGCTGCCACTCAGTTCTAGCTGAAGGTTGTTGCTAGTTGGTGCTGGTACAAATTACACAGTCGCCTTCAGGTTTAAAGGTACTACCTGGCATGCTCTGGTGAGCTCAGTTTTCTGTATACCAGAAGTGAGACTAACTTTCCATTGCAAGCAAGAGTAAAAGAGAAGGAAATAACCTCTCCATTAGCTCTATGAGGAAGATGAGTTATAATTAGGTGCAAAACTAATGAGCCAAAATCAATATTAGAACCAACAAGTTAAGCTACTGCACTGCAGAAGTGTGCTTGTAAAAGTGCCTGTCATTAAAGCAGATGTTCAGGGAAGCTGTAAGCTGTTTGGCATTTAAGTATTTGCCCAGCATTTGCAGGCACCTGGCTTTGATTGAGACAGAAGAAGAACGTTGCAACTCCATTCCTTGGGTTTTTCCCTCATGAGGGCCCATTTATCCCAGCAGAGTGCTAAACCAGGCTCGGCTGCTTTGACATCCAGTCTGTGCTGTGGGATGGCAATTTTGGAGGGTCTTGTCTCTGTTTCAGTAGAAGGATCACAGAACTTCTGCTAGATGTGACTGAAGAGGTTTAGGGTAAACACAAGGAAAAACTTTTTCAAAGTGATAATGACAAGGCTCTGGAAGGGGCTGCCCAGGGAGGTTGTGGAGTCTCCTGCTCTGGAGACATTCCAGACCCACCTGGATCTGTTCCTGGGTGACTTGGTCTAGGCAGGGGGGTTGGACTAGATGATCTTCTAGGTCCCTTCCAATCCCTAACATTCTATGATTCTATGAAGTGACATCGTTCATCTGCTGGCTGGGTGGGTTGTTTTTCCAGAGTAAATCTGGCAGGTTAAACTCAGATCCACAGAGAAGTTTGGGGGTTAACAATAATTCTGAAATCAGTTTGTTTTTAGCCAGATTCCCCCTGCCATCTTAACTGGAGTGAAAAATGTGTGGACTATTAAGTCTTCACTATTACTGAGGTAAGAGTGCCTTTAATTTCTGCAATGACCCTACACTTTGAAAAAGTTATTTTCAGCTTTTACAAGATCTTTGTTTTTAACTCCAAGTCCTCTGCATATGTCCAATCTGCTTATGCTTTACGGAGCAAACATCCCAGGATCTGCAATCCCCCCTTTTTTTTTTTTGTAAATAAAGTTAAACATATTATTGGACTTTTAAAATAAGTCTAGATATATTATTAAGAAGCTCTTTCTCAAAACTTCCCGGAGCTTTACCTTTCTACGCTGTTCATTTTTAGGGTCTGTTTGTTGAAATGAGTTCCCTAAAATTTCACTTGTGTTATACGTTTGAACACCATGTGTTGAAATATTTTCAGTCTTTCACAGTGGGTTTTTTTTTTTTCTCTGAAAAGCTGTTTACAGTGTTCCTTCTACAGAAGAAACATTTCAGTAATTACACTGCTGATTTGAACTTTTAAAAACTTTTGTTCTATGGGTATATTTTCCTGCAAATGTCAGTGGAAGAAAAAGGCATTTCTGTCTAGCTCTGCTGTCTACAATTCTTACTTTGCTTTGGTTTTCACCTTTTCAAAATCCTAAGCAAATGTCAAGAGCCTGTGGTATTTGCTTTCCACAAACACCGAGTACAGTAACATGTTTAGTTCATCAAAACTCAGTATCCCCCAGCTGTGAGCTCCCAACTACCATCAGAAAAACGATGTAATCTGTAGCTTAAAATGTTGTAAAAAATAGTGTTATTCCCTGTGTGCGCCACTGCCACAGAACAAACACCTGCTGCTCCTCCCTGCAGGCGCCTGGGGAGCGGGGCTGTGAGCTGGGGCAGTGCAGCCGGGGCTGGGCGCCCGCCTGGTCCGGGGGAGCAGGAACCAGGAAATGAGTAAAGGAAGCCGGACAGCCCCTGTTTGTGCAAAACACCCCCCGGAGCTTCCGGCACCCCTGGCTTCCCAGCATGACAGCAGCCCAGGCTCCTCGCTGTTACACAACACTCCTGAGCTCTGCTGGCGTGCAGGAGCCTGTGCTCTCCCCTGCTACAGGGCACGGTGCGATTGTCTCTCTGCGTGCCCCCCAAAGACACAGATTCCAGCCAGATTCTCAGGAGGGCTGCCAGGACTCCACAACCTTGAACTGAATTACTTTGTAATATCAAATCTGCTAGTCTTTTTTTCCTTTAAGAGATTAATTTGTTCATCTCAGACTGAGGGCACGACTCAAAAGATCTCTTGGTTGTCTTGTGCAGCCCATGGTTATGGGCAGTAAGGGCCAAGGTGGCCCAAACTGAAAACACCTGAAAGGGGGAGCCCATCACCCTTGGAACCCCAGTAGCTTTCATCCCTCCTGAATCATGAAGGGCTGAAACCTTTTGTGTTTTTTTTTTCTTCAGTCCCTACCTTGGAAATAGCTGTAAAACCTGCTGCTCTGAGGGGAAGATGATGTATTCACCCTTCTCCTGAGGTAACAGTACAAAACATTCTTTAATACATTTATCCATTGTTAGTGAAAACAAAGGCAAACTTCAAAGCCCCGAAGAGGGTGAGGGCCTCTGGGCTTGTGCATCAGCTTGTGCTATACATGCTACAGCTTGCCCCCTCAAGCCCCACTGCAGGGCCCTGCTTGTTTGAAAGCATAAAAATGGGATCTTGTAACTGATTTCAATAATGTTTATTGCCAACCTGAACTATCCAATCATCATTCATTGGCAATTTACTATTCAGCAAGTTCATGACTAGAACCTGTTTAATACCTGGTTAAGTGCTCTGGCAGACTTAGAAGGGAAATGGAAAATGAATTCACATCCAGTGCTAAGTGAAAAAGTTCAGCCTATTCTTGAGCATCCACAGGGAGTTTTCAGCAGAACTCCCCCCAGGGCCCACAAAGCTGCTGAGCCCCTGTCAAACAGCACTTTTCCAACTGACCTGTGACCATCTACCAAGTAACAAACACACTGTTCAGCCTGTGCCAGTAGCACTGAGGTACATAAACATTACTAAAGCTATAAATTATGCCATGTGAAATTTTACTGCTGAACAATTTACTAGACTAAGGGCTGGAGTCTGACAGTGCTTTGGAGTATTCTTAATTCTAAGGACAGAATAGGCACATAATTAAATAATTAACTTAAGTTTTGGAATATCCAAGTTTGTTTCCTGCTTAAAAAAAAAAAAAGCAGCAGCAAGCCCATCCACATCAAATTCTGATTTTCAGAATGGCCAAAGCAGTAAAAAGATCAGTAACTTGCATAAAAGTTACTGCCAATGAATAAATAAAGCTGCTGCAGTTGTCAAGGAAGCACTGTATGAATGGGGCATCCCCTCTGGCACTCCAGCATGAAAAGATAGGCAATTATAGTCAAAAGTTACTATCAATTTCTGAAAGGGCAAGTCACAGCTCTGAGCAGCAAGTCCCAAACTGCCCCTGCTGTTGGGCATGGTTCGCTGGGGTGTGCATGGGAGCTGAATGAACCCAACTCCTGTTAAAGGTCATGTCAGAGAGGTGGCTCATTTCAGTTGGATACCAACCAAGACAGAACCTTTCACCAGCTCCACCTGTATCACCGCAGCAGACTTTACCAAGACAAAAGTTGAAACAGTTTTATTTTCCTAAACTCCACTGAAAGCCACCAGATGTAGGGGGCTCAGGATGTTAGCAAAGTAACAAATCCCAGCTGATCCTCAGTGGACGAGGTCTGAGGAGAGCTGGTGACAAGGCACACTTGACAACGTGCCTCGGGCACATCTGGACTTTGGTAGGGAAACAAGGTTTTTTCATCCAAGAGGCATTAAGGTCTGAGAGGTCAGTAGTTCAGCAGAGCAGTCCACTAGAGTATCTTTAAAGTGTGATAGCAGCTGGATTTACTGCAAGAGACACGACCCTGCAGCAAAACTTACCAGGGCAAAGTTACACCTTTGACTTCGTAACTAAATAGGATAAATTATCTTCTAATAACATCACTTTAGGTACCTCACACACAGAAATGTCACTTCCCTAAAGAACATACATAGTCTACAGTACCAAGCTAGTAACAAAATGAAGATAAACTGCACTCAAAAAAAAAAAAAAAAAGTGCATTTGGTTCAACAAATATCACTACTGAAAAATTTCTTCTTTAGGTTGCGTGTAGTGAAAATGTGCTTCTTCCTTGGGAATGTGATATATTGCACATTTCCACTTGATGATGTTGTTTTCAAAAAGAGGTTAGGGGTGAAAAGATGTCCATGTCCAGAATCCAGTGATCCAGAGAGCTGAGTGAAAAAGAAAAAAGTTATTTTTTCCCACCCTACAGTAAATTTACCACTTTGCATATTTCTAATTTTTATACAGTTTTCATAAAAAATAAAACTAGTATTAAAAAAAGCATTAGTGGAATTAAGTGGAAAACATCCCACTATACAATTTAACTTAAAATTAGAAAGAGCAACATACATTTCCTATGAGCATTACTTTGAGACACCAAGATGCAGAGCTGCTCTTTCCCTCAGAGGCTACTCCAGAAAAAAATTCCTTTTACTCCACCTGCCTTGAACCACTTCTTTGCCTAAACCCTGTCTGTGTTTTACCCATTTCCAAGTGTGCACCAGCTACTGTGATCCCACCCTCATGTACCGGTAGGAAAAAAACAGAATGGAATTACAAAGGAATAAGCTGGACAGTCACTTTTGTTTTTCTTTCTGAATTCTTCAGCCTAACATCTCTTATGTACAAGGTTTCCAGAGTGGTTGTACATCTTCAGTGTCCAGTTCAGTAAACAGAATAAAACAGAGCAATGAAAATGTTCTTCAAACTATCACCACAGCAGCACCAGCTGCTCAACTTTATTCTCCTCTGAGGAAGGGACCTTTAATTAAGAATATTCATCCAAAAGACTTTGTTAGAAACATAATGTGACTTTTTTTTTTTAAGCAATGAGCAATGTCAGTACTTTCATTCCAATTTACATTGCTTTAGCAAGAATGAAACAGAGCTTAGTAAGGTCTGTTTGACTAAAGACATAAAAGCATTAACTATAGTATGTCAATTTAATTTCTTTATGGTTTTTAACAGAGCTTAACAGCAGTAATGTTCTCAAACCATTTTGATTGTAACATAAATTCTGCCTTGCTCCTTAGGTAGCTCCTGTTTTCTTCTAGAGTGAACAAACTAAATCTGAATCATTCTGAATATCTGAAATTCAAATCTGAATGCAGTTTCTTCTCTACCAGCTTTGCTCCCAGTGTCTCCCTTCCCATGTATTTAGGAGTGAGTTACAATCATCAGTCTCAGTGATCAATACATTGATCCTTCTACAGACACACTCATCTTCCTCTGTCATCAGAGCACCCTGACTATATTTTACATACCACTGCTCTCAACCAGCGAGCAATTAATTTGACCAGAAGTCCAGTGTATATAATAAATAAATATCCCCCATATTATGGAGCTTTGCCTTTGGTACCTGATACTGTACCTTTTCTAAAGCTGTTGGATAAGTTTCAAGAACAAAAAACGACTGCAAATCAAAATAATTGTATCAGGACCAAACAATGACATTAGGACATAAGGCTAAAATGGCTGGCTGTAGAACAGGGAACACAAACACACTGGTGGTTCTTTAAGTGCTTACTTCAGAGCAGTTCTTACCTTGGTCTGGATCAGTGCTTTGCAGTCATTAACACTGAACCCATCAAATCTGAAGTCCTCATTATCTTTAACATTTGATTCCTCAACAATGTCATCCTGGCTCTCTGAAAAGTCCTAATAAAACAGAGTTAACATTTTCTTTATAAATTTATGTCCAATCTCAAAGCACATAACCCAAAGAGAAGTTTCTCTCAAATAACACTACATAGATGATGGAACACACTTGCAGTTCATATACAGTAAAAAAATCCAGTAACTACTTTATCAGCCTCTCTGATTCAACTCTGATTTTCACTCAATGAAAGCAGCCTAATTTTGTCATGCTCTGAGAAAAAAGAAAAACATCTTCATGTACACACATCTGAAAGTTAATTCTACATCTGTACTAAATCGGAACATACTACCTAAAAACAGGGAGCTACACAGTGGAGACTTCAATGTAAACACAATCACAATTTGACCTTGCACAATTTCAGTTACACATAGTGATGAGAAAACACTAAGCTATCATTCTAGAAGTCTCTCTGTAAAAAAAATAAAAATAATTATGACTCACCCAGATCTAGTTCCTCACACATCTGCATGTATAGCTTAGAGAAAAGCAGATTCATAACCAAGTGTTTATGCTGGCACATTAGCAAACTGTTGTTCAATTACCTTTTGATTTGCATCTATTCCAAGAACACTCAAGAGCTTTTCTTGGCAATGAGATTTACTCCTGGGATGTCTTAAACTGGGGGTATTATCAAAGTCTCTCAGTGTTCTCCATATGTTTCCAGAATCAATGCTAGGAAAGCAAACACAATTTAAGGTTATAAGGTGTCCAGTTTCTAGTGAATGTATACAACTTTGTTATTTTCATTACATACAGTTGTGTACTAGTCATGAAAAAGCAGCTTACACTCTTTCTGCATCCATCCAAACCATCAGCCCAAAGTACTAGCAAACCTGCACAACAGTTAACAGAAACTGTACATCAGTGTAACTGGATGTTTGGGCTTCTCAAGTAAGAAGTGCATTAGGAGCATATTTCAGATTGTTATATGCCAACAAATCACATTATTACATTGCTTCTGGGAAACGTGGGTAGAGTTCAGCCCTATTAACTCTGCACTTTGCACTTCTGTCTCTCAAACTTCTTCCAGTCATCCCCTCTGCTGCAGCAGCAAGGCATACACAACTGAAACAGTGAGAATTGAAGAGTTCCTTCTAGACCATACCTTGGGTTTTTACACTGCATTCATCCTGTTATCAATCCAGTTGCTTTTTGCTTAGTACAGGATGAAGTTGTCATTGATCTTAGTTACTCACCACAGGAGACCAGGGTTTTTTTGCTTATAGTCAGTACTCTGCTATTATAATGCAGTCCCTTCTACATATATATCATGTTCCTCCACCATTTTGAGGCTGATTATAACATATACAAGAATGCCTACATTAAAAGTTTTAATTACATTTCTTGTGATTAAGACATTTCCAAAGTATGGTCTGACCCAGTTTTCTAGATACAGAGCCACAGATAATGCAAAGCTGACTACCATACTCAGTTACCACAATGCTGCTCAGAAGCTGCCAATCCTTCAAAAACACATAACATCTAAAAAACTTCCAGCTGTCTTAAGAGAAAGCTAGGTTAACAATACTAATTGCTATTAGAATAACCCCAGGAAGGAAGCCAAATGCACCACAACTTCTGAACCAATGCAAAGTAGTTACCATCTGGGAATATGGGGGAGAGAGAACAATAAAAAATAAAAATAAAAAATAAAAATAAAATAATAAAAAGAATTAAAAGAAGTGAGCACATTGTCAGCAGAACCAGCAGCAGTGCTCCTGCCTCAGATGATGGAGGAGTAAGTCAGATGTGTTGTAAGGAGAGGACAAGCAAACAGGAAGAACAGGCTGCCTGCTGGGTGTTCTGGCATTCCAGAGGCTTAGTCATAGAAGGCAGACCAACAGCAGGAAAAAAACCTCCACAGAATTATTAATGTTGATGCATCCCTTCCTTGTTTCCCAACGGCTAAAACACAATCCATTTCCTTTAACAACATAACACAAAATTGGTAAATTCTAAATACTGAAGAGCACAGAGATTAAGAAGATTTTAAAGTTGACCTACAAGTACTGCTGATTTTTAAATTATGGAACAAACAGCATCATTGCTGAAGAACTTTTTTATTCTTATACTGTTGATCTAAACTCATTACCAAAGTTGATCCTTCATAAGTTCAGAAATCCCAACATCTTCATTATTTGTATCAAGTACTTGATCTAAGCTTCTTATGCTCTCTCTGGACTGGAATACAAAGACTTCTGGAAAGCTCAACTTAAATATATCCTCATAGCTGTGGTTTACCTAGAAGAAAACCAGAGTTTTATTACAAACATTATACAGGCCATCCCCACAGTTCATGAAGGACCTAGTCCAAAGACTACAGTGCTTCTTGAGATTGGATCACTGATCATTTTTAACATTTGTATTAATGGCACAGAGGAACTGAGCCCATACTTCAGTGGTTTTAGTATTTAATTATAATCAGAGGAGGAGAAGCAAAAGTCCAAGTTTCTGATGAATCTTAGTCTCTAGTTTCTCTAGCACTAGTACATAAACTATACATCAGTATGTAAATTGTACTCAGGATTGCCTATTTGCACTCAAGATTCCTGCTGCTGCTCAGCTGGTCAAAAGTGAATTATCCATCCATTCAAAAGCTTGCTTTGCTAACTTAGTATTCAAACACAACTAATTCAGCCAACTGTAACATAACTACTAAAAGCTGTAGTTACCAATAAATGAATGCACTGTCTAAGTCTGCTGTAGAAGAAGCTGGGGTGAGCACATCTCTGCATTTGAACCAAACTTTCTCCAGCCTCTGTTAAAAATTAGAGCCAGATTTACATATTTGATCCTCCTCCAGCAGTGAGGAGGAGGAGTTTTGGAGGACTGAACACAAGTGATCCAAACAGGCCTACTGGAAGTTACAGGGTTATCTAAACACTGAGAAATGCAGACACAAGGAAAATGTGCATAATTTACATCCTATCCTAAAGGGATGTTATCATGCCATCTGGTCCAGAAGCCTTGTCCTTTTATTCCTTCAAAAAAAGAATTACTGCAATTTTCTAAATCAAAGCATTTAATTGACTTCAACACCCTGCAGAGGGACTGCAGTCCAGGAGCAGCAATGGTGGGTGAAAACTAGACAATGAAACCAGTCTGTTTTCTCTGCCTGGCAGTCAACAATTTAATCTGAAAAACATTAAATATGGATACTCCATATTTTAATAGCTTCATTTAATTCTAATTCAGACAGCTGAAATAAATTGAGACCTTTCCAGTTTAATTAAACTGAACTTGGACAAGTGCAGTGAATACGGAGTATAGATTTAATCTAGTGATGAATGGGCAAAAGCAGAGCTGGTAGAAGACTTCTGTGTTTCTGAGCATGCTTCTAGAAACATAATCTGTGCCCCACACTGTTCCCTACTGAGGCAAGGCTTTGCAAAACTGCTTATCCTGAAGGGCAACTGCTGGGACATTCAAAGACTCCTGGGCAAAATCTTTTGAATGTTGCCCATATTAGTATCATATTACTTAAAATCAATTTGTTAATTACTTCATTAGAACTAACTTACTGGAGGGATACTCTATGGAGGATAAAGACACCTGAGAAGCAGAATTCTTTGAGAGCAGACTTGCTAAAGCATTCACAGAGTCACATTCAAGGGCAAAGAACTTCAAAGCAGGTATCAAAACCTAAGTGGGAAAGGAGCTAAGGAAAAGGCAGGCAGCTGCTCTTGGCTTTGGGGTGGGGGGGAAGTAGCTGCAGAAGTGTGAACTGAGGGAAGCACTGGTCTGCCTTGTTTAGAATACCTTCTGGAAGTCTGGGATGTCACTCTACTACTTGCTTACAGTTAGCCAAGACAGATTAAAAAATGCAAGACCTGATTTACCTTTATTACTTCCTGCTTCATTGAGTTTCTAAAATAAAATGTGTATTTTTCCATTTAACGTGCAGCTTTGTACTGATTATAAAAATATGAATGCACAAATTTCAAATCCATGCTTTTTGACTAAATCCTCTATATCCTATTACATCAGAATACTCCAGTGCTTAAGCAAGTGCGCTAGTCCCTCTCACAAAGGCCAGTATTTAAAGAACACAAGAAAAATCCTTAAATCTACTCAATTGCATCAGCAGAATACTCAGCTACTGCAAGGAAACTACTGATTGTTTTCTTCTAAAAAGACATTATTCTGCCCCAGACTGACACTGTTTAATTAACTGATGCCTTAGATACTGAAGGTCAGACCTCTCACCCCAGACAACCTCCAGATGCTGTCCCTTGACCTGCTGGCCATGCTTCTCTTGATGCAGCCCAGGACACAGCTGGCTTTGGTGCTGCACTCACACGTTGCTGGCTCACACTGAGTTCATCAGCCAGCATCACTCATCCTTTCTCCTCAGGACTGCTCTCAGTCACCTCTGCCCAGCCTGTGCTTGTGCTTGATGCCCCAATCCCACTGCCTGTGCTGCCAACAAAGACGTTAAACAGCACCAGTGCCAGTGCCAAACCCTGAGGAACACCAGTTGTCACTGGTTGCCCCTTGAACATGAAGCCACTGATCACAACCATTTGAGTGAGACCATCCAGCCAATTCCTTATCCACTGAGTGGTCCATCCAGTAAATCCATGGCTCTCCAATTTGGAGACCAGGATATTACGTAGGATGGTGTCTCAGTGACTTTGCATGTGCCCGGGTAGATTACATCAGATCTCTTCTCTGGTCTGCTGATGCTGTCACTCTATCTTAAAAGGTCACCAGATCTGTCAAGCACAATTTGCCCTCGGTGAAGCCATGTTGGTTGCCAAGAATCACCTTCTCATTTTCCATGTGCCATAGCACAGCCTTTCAGGAGGATCTGCTCAATGACCTTGCCAGGCACAGAGGTGAGACTGACTGATCTATAGTTGCCCAGGTCTTATTTTTTTTCCCCATTTTCAAAATGTGAGTGGTTTCCCCTTTTCCAATTAGTGGGAACTTCACCAGACTGCCACGATTTCTCAAATATGATGGAAAGCAGCTCAGCAACCTGGTCTGCCAGTTGCCTCAGGACCCACAGATGTATCTGGTCAGGTCCCATAGACTTGTACACCATCAATTTATTTAGATGTTCTCAAACCTGATCTTCACTTGCAACCTACCTGGATTTTTTTCTACTGACCATACAGAAGACAGAGACCCATCCTGAAGAGTTTATGATCTCAAACCAACACTACAGAAAGCACAGGGATGAAGGACAATCTACACATATATTCTACACTTTAGTGACACTGAGACCTACTGCTTTTGAAAAGAAACCAAGCCATCTGCTATACTCTATCATCTGCTCCACTGCATCAGTGCTAGTCTGCTCACCCCATGTGCACCACTGTGCTCTCCTGGGTATGTCTCTGCAACAGCTGCTGTTGCCAGGCAAGGGCAAGAAAGCCCAGAAAACCCTCAGCTGTCTCCAGAAAACCTTCAGCTCCCTAAGCAGACTCCTCTAAAGGACTACAGTTACTAAGCTATTACAGCTACTGATTAACCCTGGGACAGATTTAGTCAACTGCTCTCTTCTTTCAAATGTTTTCATTTATGGTAAAAGTAGTACAAAGGAGGACATCTTGCTTTATGTTCTTGTACATTCTTATTTTCCCTTTGTTAATTTGATTCACTTTGTTGCTGCACATACAGTAAACATGGAAACACATCAATTGCAACAAGGAATAACCCTTAAACTGAACCTTTTTTTTGTGCTAATAGACACATTATATTATTTATTTAGATTATTAGTTCTAAGACTGTATGAAAGAATGTAATGTCCTATATTAAAAAAAAAAGAATGCTAGCAAATTATTTCTTTTTTCTGTGTCATTAATTTCCACGCCCCATCAGTCTCAAATTCCAGCAAGACTGCTGGATTATTCAGAGGGTATATTAAATAACAAAAGTTATGAGTATTGCTGATTTCTAGCTCAATGTTATGTTGCTTTACTTCAATAAGCTTGCAGGCAACTCACAGAATTTCTGTCCACCCTCTTTTTGTTACTCACCTTCCCAATTTTTTGTTTCCTATGCTTTTTCTTGTCTAGTTTCTAAATTGTGTGTGCATCAGGGCAAGGTTCATAAAATCAGAATAGTTTCAGCTGGAAGAGACCTTCAAGATTATCAAGTCCAAGCTTATTCCCAGCCCCATCAAAAACCACTAAATCATGTCCCTCAGCCCAACACCTACCAAGCTCTTAAACACTTCCAGGGATGGTGACCTCACCACCTCCCTGGGCAGGCCATTCCAATGCCTGACAACCCTTTCAGCAAATAAATTATTCATAATACCCAGCCTGAACCTCCCCTGGTTCAACTTCAGGCCCTTTCCTCTTGTTCTGTAACTTCTCACTAGGGAGAACAGACCAGTTCCCTTCAGGCAGCTGTAGAGAGCAGCAAGGTCTCCCCTCAGCCTTCTCAAGGCTGTACAGCACCAGGTCTTTCAGTCTTTTCTTATGAGAAATGCTCCAAACCCTTTACTATGGTAGTTTCATGCTTTCTTCCTTCTTATTCCTAGTGCCTAGAAGCAAAGTAGCCCATTATGTTCTTTAAAGGTTTCCAAGCAGGACAACATAAATATTTGTCAAACACTGTAAAAAAGTTGCATTTGTTCCACTTGAATTAGCTACAAAGTACCTTGACAGTTTCTCTCCCTGTACAGCATTATGCTTCACAAAGAAGAGACTCAGATAAAAATCCCGAGCTGTAGGAAGCAGTAACACAAACATTTCTGGTCTTTGGTTTACTGTTAACACACCTCGTTTAGCAAGCTTGAAGCCTCCTGTAGCCCACTGGGTAGAGATTGCTCAGAACACAAGTCACCAGCAGAAGAGCTACAATGTCTGCTGCTTAAATCCCTATCAGTTTGAGAAGTTTTTGTTGATTTCACCACAACTTCAAGATTATGACTGAATCTCTCTGATTTTGCTATGGACTCTGTGAAGCCTTCAAAATCACCCCAGGAACTGCTGGGTTCTGAGGTACTGTAGCTGCTCTCAGAAGACCCCTCACAACTTCTCATTTCACTGTTCACTATAGGAAGTCTTTGCTGCATTTCTTCAGGATTAATAACTTCTTCATTATTTGTCCTTTCATGGACAGAACCACCTACTTCAACTGGTACATCTTTGAAAGACATCTGGTGTGATGCGTCTCCATTAGTGAGACTTTCTACTATCAACAGGTTCTGCATCTTCTTTAAGAAAAATTTGTTTGTCGAAATCTGTACTAAAAAAAAAAAAAGTGTGCAATTCAGTTGCATTGGAAATCTAAACATTTCCAAAACAGAATGGAATTCTTCATTTTGCCCCAAAGAATAACAAGACTGCTAAATGAAAACAGGATGTCCTTCAGACTCTCCTCCAGTAATCATCACGTGTATGTTGTTGAGTCTCACTTTCTGTGTAGGGTATTAGCCTGTAAAGAAAGAATTACAAATAAATACTTCTGTGATAAGAGCTGTGTATAAACGAAGATAGTGAGCTGATAAGGTAGGAGAGAAAGAGTGCTCGGTTTAAAATAAACACATTCCAGTATTATACAACTGAAAATCGCTGTAGGCAAAGTTATTTAACATTTACACTACTCACACTACGAGCAAGCCATTAAATCAGGGAACAATATTCAGAAAAGCTTAACACAATTCACTGGATATTTCACTGAGACTAAGTATACAACAGACAAACCAAAATTATATTATAGACAATATCCAACAGCTACGAAATACTTTCTATAGCTATTTCATCCACCTCGTGCTCCTCAAACAGTGCTGTTTTTTGTTTGCGTGGGCTTTTCCCTGTCCAAAGGATTACTGAAGGGGGGAATGGGACGTGCAGCAACACAGGAACTGCCCGTTTAATCCTGTGAAAAATACAGCGCTTCCAACTATTTGAGCAATTAAGGCAGACTGCATGAGTTCGGTTTAGCATCTGTAAACTATACAGGCAATTCTGCGTTTATCATTTTAGATTAATCGCATCTCTTCAAGTTGTTTTTGGGGGCGGGTTAGGAGCTACACTAAAACCTCTTCCGAAAGACTGGCCGCTATCAGGTTATTTTCTGTTTACCAGATTTATTTATTTTTTTCCCCAATTTCACCTCGGAAGTGGCCCCAGGAAGGGGCACGGACCGGGGGACGGCTGT